>JXCR01031585.1:0-23949 GCA_002079205.1 Phalaenopsis hybrid cultivar | reverse complement strand
GGACAGGGACATGGCGGCGCAGTCCGTTTCATCATCTGAGGTCGTTCAGGTAACCTCCGCAACAATCGGGTGAAAAGAACGTGTCAAATTTGATTTTCGTTTAAATTCTAGTTCAAGACCGATCGATTCAAAAATTTATTTAAGTTTTCGACGAATAACAGAGCAAGCGATGCGAACTGTGGAAAACAAATGTGTCGATCATCCAAATTGCGAAATTTGTGCGCGCGAAGGTGTAAATTGTGCAAAAGGCAATCTTGGGGTTTAATGGTTCTTTAGGGACTCCTTTTGAGTTTTCTCATGTTGGTTTTAACCCCCTAAGTGCTAAAGACCGATACCACACATGCGAAACTCCAAAAGGGTAAAGAAGTAGTTAAATTTCTAAAATGAGGTGGGTCCTATTTCTAAGGCCCTAAGATAGTCAAATGGAGAACCAAGGCTAGACCCTAAATCCTAAGAGAAAAACTAGACCTCATTAAAAATGAGGTCAACACATGTATGCGCCCAGCTCATCCTTTCCGTTGCCATCTTGTTTATGAGAAGCAATATTCTCTCTCTTCTGCAAGCAAATTTCTCTTCTCTTCTATTTCACTAGATATAACTTCAATTTTTTCGAGGAGAGTATTAGTTGTTTCAACTGACTGTTGTTCACCAGACTTTTTAGCAGATGGCTTCTTTGTGCCATCATAAAACTCGTGATCATCACTCAATGTGTTTTCTTCCTCTTCAGCAACTGCCTTTGTTCTGCCACCAATTGACCTCCTAGCACGACCACTTATACTTTCGCGAATGCAGTCATTTAAAGTTTCTTCCAAGCTATCTAACTCTTCCATTATTTGAGCAATTCTTTGTTCAATTCTACCAATCTGCATTTGCTGGCCTTGGGTTAGCCCACCTTGTAAAATATCTTTTACTCGAATAACATCAATCTCCTTCGTATTGGACACCTTTTCCATTCTCTTTATGATTTTACTATGTGTTTTTTCCTATCTCTCAGTCAACCGTCACTTGTATGTTTGCCATGTAATTTCATCTGCACCTTTTTATTGTAGAAACTTTCCTATTTCAAATCATTTCTTAAAATCTGAAAACCTGATTATATTTTATTCTCCCTTCTTATTTCATTACCTAAAATAAATCTAGCCTCTTTATGAATATGGGATGATGTGCATAAAATTAGGGATTTTATTTTTGATACCTGAAATCAAGTTTTAGCCTTGGTATTTTCCCCTTCGAGGATTATATTCGACGTCGAGGTAGTGCTCCAGCTGTCCCTCGTCAGAGATGACGATCGTCTCAATGGATCCCAGTGGTGCTCCGACTGTAGGTCGTCCCTGACAAAATATTTATCTGTCCTTCCACCATTCCTGTTGCTGCCCACCAGCTTCTTAGCTCTTTAGCAGGCCACCTCACTTCTTCAATAGCTGCCAGCTGTTGCCTTACCTCCAACCTGTTTCCAGCATTCTCAACAAGGCCGCAGCTCCCCATACTCTATCCCGACACTCAGCCCCCATTCCTCAACAACGCAATCTTGTTGTCCACCAGCCCATAATTCCTCCCAGCACCCACTTTCAGAAGTTTAACTTGTTGTCTAGGTCTTTCCCATTGCTGCTAACGCTTCCCCGTTCATTGTCCACCCTCCAAAAGTGCTGACAAACCTTCTTCGCTGCTGCCTTACCTTCTCAGCTTGCTACCCCACCTTTCAAACTACCTCCCAACCGCCAAAAAAAAACCTTCCCGCCACCTTAATTTGCTACCTACCTGCTTCAGTCACCTTCCAACCACTGTCGGTCCCTCTCCCACATTCACAATTGCTGTCCGAAGTCTCCCTGTTCACTAGGCCAATCTCCACCGCCCTTGAGATACACTTTCGAGACGTTGGCTTTTATCTTTGTATTTGTTTGTCGTTTATTTCATGTTTTGAAGAGTCATAACCGATTTCAAATATAAGAATAATAATTGTGTTTCTTTTGTGGTTTAGGCTTTCCCCTCCGGTATCATTTGGTATGAGAGTTAACCAAATCCTAGTCTCATCCTAGGGAGTCCTAGCATCGACCATAAATCAAAACTTTCTTTCCTACCACAAAATATCCTTTCCACAACTCAAACACTTACCTCACCAAAATTTTTCTTTCTTATTCTCAAATCTTAGCCATGCCACTAATGAGATATATGCCCAAGCCTACCGGAAAGGAGATATAGCAAGAGATTCGCTGACTTTAGCGGTGGCTTACGGACATTAAGGATGAAATTCAATGGGAGGTTACCCTCGACCGTGATCGAGAGAATCGAATAGAAGAATGAGAAGATATGACAATGAAATGGGAAACACAACACCAATTCCCACTAGCTTATTACCGCCAAAAATTACAAATCCTAGCATCAGAAATAGAGAGACCACATCACCAAGTGAGCCCCAGGCCCTTTCTGTCTACTATCTAGAAAACAAGCCGCAAGGCTGTCACAGCAAAAAATTGCTGCAACAACCACAGATTAGGACATGTGGAAGCAAAATGCATAACCAAGGGAGTAATCTATTTTACTGAGTAGGGCATTGTTAAGACATGCCATAAAGACACCGTAGACACTCAAGATGATAAGGACATCAACGACGAGTACCGGCTTCTAATTGAAGAAATGAACGGTGATCAGAAAGAAGATGAAGACTTTCGAAAGGATTCTCCACTTGTAGCACCACCAAATCCAGTAGAACCCGAGATAGAGATTCCAGTAAAAGTAACAGTCACTGCTCTAGAAAATGGTGACTAGGAGGTAATGGGCAGCCTATAAGAGCATGAGATTATGGTGCCTCGAGCTAACATCCTGCAAACAGTAAAAGGAACATCAACAGAAATGATCTTGGATGTCAACAAGAATTATGAGTTTGATGAGCTGACATCAGATATAGGTTCATGGATAAGCGAGATGTAGATTTTTTCAAAAGTATAGACTCCCTCCAGAGTTGTCCCTACGGAGGGAGGTCCAACATGCCAGAAATGAAGTCATTGTGTGTCATGTCGACAATATTACATGGACATATTCAGAGATTACTTTCAGGCCAACAGGGGACACCTCGTCAAATGCCCAGATAGAAGAGATGAACCCCAAAATTGTAGTGGGTCAAGGAGCTTGATGGAGATGAAAATTCTGCAATGGGATATAGGTCCTCTTTGCGAGGAGAAGACTCCTGAGAGGGTGCTAGTGAGAGTGGCGCAACTTGCCACAAATTTTATCCCAGAATTGATTTCTCCTCACATACTTATTACTAAGCCACAACACGCTAAGCATGGGAAGTGGAAGAAGATTTCAAATGTAAGGGCTCGAAAATTGTATTGCGGGAACCCAACTCTATATACAACTCCCGCTCAAAATGTGTCAAAAGAGGATGACTACCTACTCTATCAGAATGTGATATGGAATAACAACGCCGACATGATCGACCTACAAGAGATCTTACCACCATACTATGAGAGCAAAAAGCTTCGACGAATGAGGTCGAAGCTCCTCCAACCCTGAGAGACTGATGCGAGGCTTGGGGGAGGACCGGCCTGTCCTCAAGGGAGGAGAGCTGCCGCCCCCTCCTTCCTCTTCCTTCTTTCCCTCCATCCATTTTTCCTTCCTTTCCCCTTTCCTTTTCTTTCTCTTCCTTCCTTACATTTCCTTTCTCTCCCCCAAAACCTTTCCTTTCTAAACACTTTCCTATTCTAAATCCTTCATAAAATATGAAATCATATTTATATTTTATTCTCCCTTCTTATTTTAAATTCTTTCTTATTTTAAATTCTTTCCTATTTTAAATCATTTCCTAAATCAGAAAAATTGATTATATTTTATTCTTCTTCGTTACCTAAAATAATTCTAGCCTCTTTATAAATACGGGATAATGTGTTGAGAGTTAGGGGTCTTCTTTTTTATATCTGAAATCAAGTTTTAGTCTTAGCATTTTTCTCTTTAAATGTTGTATTCGATGTCGAGGTAGTGCTCGTCTCCACTGGTCAGGGTCGTGCTCCGGCTGTAGCTCGACCCCGACGAGACATTTATCTATCCTTCCACCCTTCCTGCTGCTATCCACCCGCTTCCCATCACTATAGCAGGCCACCACACCTCTTCCCTAACAATTGTAGGTTGTTGTCCTTCCAACCTGTTGTCAACCTTCTCCCAGCAAGGCCACAACTCCGCATGCTCCATCCCAACACTCAGCCTACTTTCCTGAACAACCCAATCTTGCTATCCACCTGCCCAAAATTCCTCACAACACTCAACCAACCCACTTCCAGCAGTCTACCTTGTTGTCCAGGCCTTTCCCATTGCTGCAAGCACTTCCCGCTCGCAGTCCACCCGCCGAAAGTGTTGACCAGCCTTCTCTGCTACTGCCCTACCTTCCTAACTTACACCACCTTCCAACCTGCCTCGCAGCCGCCCAATTAACCTTCTCGCCACCTTAACCTGCTTCCTCCATCTTCCAGTTCACCTTCCAACCACTACCGGCCTCACTCCCACATTCACATTTGTTGTCACAAGCCTCCACATACACTCGGCCAACCTTCACCGCCCTTCAGATACACTTTCGAGTTGTTGGCTTGTGTTTTTTTTTTGTTTGTCATTTATTTCATATTTTTAAGAGTTTGAACTGATTTCAAATTCAATAAAAATATTTGTATTTCTTTTGTAGTTTGGGTATTCTCCTACNAGCAAATCATTTTAAGTGCTGATTTTTTTAGGCTTTTACGCATCTTTTAGGACTGATTTGATCATTGTTTTGAAAGAATTTAAACGCATTTAGGCCGATTCACTTGCGGTTTTACCTTAAATACCACATTCAAAAAGAATTTTCTAACTAATCCTCAAATACCAGGCGCCCAATTAACCTTCTCGCTACCTTAACTTGCTGTCTCCCTCTTCCAATTCACTTTCCAACCACTACCGGCCTCTCTCCCACATTCACATTTGTTGTCCCAAGCCTCCAGATACACTCGGCCAACCTTCACCGCCCTTGAGATACATGTTCGAGTTATTGGCTTGTGTTTTTTTTTGTCTTTTATTTCATATTTTTAAGAGTTTTCACAGATTTCAAATTCAATAATAATATTTGTATTTCTTTTGTGGTTTGGGCATTCTCCTATGGTATCATTGGGTGATGCCCTTCTCACTACTTATTACCTCATAAATCATTTTCCTAAATATTTACTTCAATTCAAAAGTCCAATTGATTTTCCAAACCCAGTTTTCAATTCTTCCCAGATGTTTTAGTTGTGTTCCAACTTTTGTACAAAATCGTAGACCAAATAGGAATAAACTTGATTCTAAAACCTTAAAATCTATCTATATCGGGTATGGGACAAACCAAAAATGGTACAAATATCTTTTCCTTTACAAAAGTAAAAAATTTGTAGTAATGAATCAAGCCTTCTTTAAAAATAAATACTACTTTAAAAAAAAGTTCCTTTAGGAGAAGATAATAAATGAAAAACTTTTTAACAATTTACTTTGAAATTCTCCAACCCAAGTATTACCACCAAACTTCCTCAATCCAATAAAAATGAGAACACAGAAACTCCTATCACTCAAACACCTCAATATCCAACTAAATTTGTGTTTATTCTAGAAGGAAGATCAACAACAAAGTGAAATCACTCTACCTCTTGTTGCTATTCATGAAAAATTCAGAACTCATAAATCTTGAGATTATACAGAAGAATTGTTCATCGCTCTAAGAAGAGAAGCGCATGCCCATAATCAGCATCCTCTAGCAAATGTGGTAAGAAATGATTATCTTTCTTCCTAGGTTTTAAAATAAAATAATAAAAAAAAACTTGGTCTCCTATCAAGAAGAGGTTGAAATTTTAAAAGTAAAAAAAGAGACCTTTATTAATCTAAAATGAAAAGAGAGGCAGTTAACGAGGATATGAAAGCTCTTATGAAAAAAATGAAACTATGCAAGTCAAAAAGTTATTTAATATATAATACCAAAATACCGACCTAATGGGTCCACCGAAAGATATATTAAGCAATGCTTCGGGCCCTTTGTGTGATAGAAAAGTACCTCTTAGACTGAAAGGAAAATTTTATAAGACGGTGGTGAGACCTGCAATGCTCTATGGCGCTGAATGTTGGCCTTTAAAAGAGAAGCATAATATTAAGTCAAGCGTTGCCGAGATGAGAATGATTAGGTGAATGAGTGGCTTTACACTTTGAGACAAAATGTGAAATGAATATATCCGTGATTGGGTTGGTGTAGCTCCTGTGACGAACAAAATTATAGAAAGTCGTCTTAAATGGTTCGGTCACATTAAACGTCGACTATCTGATGATCTGATCAGGAAAGTTGATGTTTTAGATTGACTATGTTAAGAAAAACAGAGGTAGACCTAGGAAGACTTGGGCTTATTAAATAAATCTTAATTTTATTAGAACCAAAGCAGGAAAATATGACACTAAATAGGACACAATGGAGAAAAAGGATTAATGTAGTCAACGTAGTAGAGTTAAGGCTTTGTTGTTGTTGTATTATTGTTCTGGTTAACTCAGGTATCCAAGGGACCCCTCGGGAACAAAACTATGAGGCCGATATTCCAAGGCGGACACTATCTCGATGGATGAGAGTTCTGGCTGTTATAAAAGGTATCAGAGCATTCCACCAAGCTAAAGATGGAAACTAAGTGCTATATAAAACAAAGTATTATATCATGAGAGCCACCTCTTGAACCCGTGATGAGATAAAGTGCTACATTGTGAGAGCCAACTCTTGCATCTGTAGGGGCCATCTCTGGAATCCTGTCTGTTAGGTAGATAATTCTAGATTTAGAACACTAACGAGGACTTCAATTACTTAAGTGGGGGTTATTATGAAACCCATTAAGTAGAATGAAACTGAACTCTATTATTAAACATTGTTAGAGAAAGTAGATGGCTCTCAAATCAGTGTTTTGGGGATGGACAAACCTCAATTATTAACTTGGTTGTTATGAGTATTGTATATTCGGAAGCAACACTTGATATGTTGTCTATATTTCTCTCCCAATGATTCAACCATTTATATTTAGTATTTTTTTAAATATAATTAATATTGATTTTTTTTCCTTTCCTTTCTTATCAGGCCAAAGTTTAATTTTTCCTGTTTTTAGCCATTCTAAATCTCTAAAAAAGCGGCATACTTTGGCCAAATAATCACAATGAAGTACTCAACTCTTCCATCGTATTTCTCTTCTACCCGCTAGTTTCATTATCCGAACCACTTCACATACACCTTGTTCCCCAAAAATAGAATATAACAGGTTTAATAATTTTTTTTTAAAGTAATTAGCAAACAAACTTATCCCATTTGAAGTGCATGGATGCTAATGATGCAAGCTCACAAAAACCATCAATAATTTGTGTAATCAAGAATTGTTGCAATGTAACAAAAAATTTCCACAATCTGAGTTGCATCTAATCTAACAAACTTAGTGAATAAATAAGAATGAAAGCATAAAAATCAGTCCAGGATGATGTTCTTACGAAGGAAAGTGCACACGGAATCTCACAAACTGGTCACCATGACTGGAAGACCCAATGTGCTTTGGCAGTCCTGATAGAACATAATCATTACAAAATCAAGTAAGAAATTACAAGCACCAGCACATTAGAACGACTACGAACAGATCACAATATATGTACCTCTCCCCCTCATTGCCAACAGTTGGCCTGGTTGTACTCCCTTTGGTATCTAAGAAAAAAATAATAAATAACACAGAGAAAAATTCACTAGCGCATGTACAAAAAATAAACAAAGAAACAAAAGAAACAATATAATTGTTCCTTAGAATATGTACAGGCGCATCTGCCATATAACTGAATAATTTTTCTATAAAGATAATAAATGTAGGAAAATAAATGGATATAGAAAGACAGATGAAAAATAATGCTGAAAGAAATCTATAACTTCAGGAATATAGAAGTCATTGTCCTCACAAAAAAATCACCATATATTAAGATGTGTGATAACAGATTACATCGTTCTTTCCAGGTTTAACTCTGTGGAAGCGAGCATATATAACAAGGTGAAGGAAGTTCAAGGTCCTTTCACCTTCTTATTTTTTCATCCCTCAAACAAAGGTCGAGGAGAATATTCAGCCACTTCTTTCTCAGCTATTTTTTTTCTCAAAGCAACTTATTCCATATACCACAGTTTTTTTTTTTAATCCTAATCGCTTTTATAAATCAGTGTTTTTTCATCCAAAAACCATCTAATTTCTTCCGATCAGTAAAGATAGATCCAGAGTAAAGATAGATCCAGACTACGACAGCTCAAGACTAAATTCTCTCTAGACACTAGTAGGTAGTTTGATCAACAAAACTGTTGACCTTCATGCAACAAAATGTAAAAACAAGAAGAGATTAATGTAAGAATTAATGTTTATTTATTTTATTTGAGATAAATATTTTCATTGAAAAAACTATGTTAATATTAATATTATAAATAAAAACAAAGGATTAAAAAACATTTGATTCAATAGGAGATTTGGATAATTGACTTCACAGGAGAAAAAATGAAAGAATTGAAGGTTATGGTTTTAAATTTTTAAGTGGAGGAATTTAATTTTTATTAAAAAACCATGTATTAATGTTAGATTTCTTTGTAATGAATATTAGGAATGTAAAATTGAAGAATAGACAATATTAAGAAATTTTTAGGTTAGTTAAAAGACAGTGAGATGAGACCTACTTATGTATTATAGTATTAGAAAATAATAAAATGCTTAAAGTAATTGTGTTTCGAAAACACTTTAAGATCATGATTGAATGATAATAATAGATTAGTAGAGGATCAATGAAGTGATTAAATGGAGGAATAAGCATATAGAGAGGTCTCCAAAAGATTAATGTGAATAATTATTATTTTATATGCATTAATTTTTTTTTCCATTTGTTTAAATGCATTGTGCTTATGAATGTTAAAGTTTATAATGACAGATAAACTTAATGCATTGTTCTAAAAAAAAATACTTCATTTATTTCGTAAAGGCTTTAAAGCATTTCTAAAATTGAAAAAAAATAAAAAATAAAAAATGAAATGACAGTTCTATGATTAAAATTATATTACTGTTTGAATGATAAATGAAGTAAAATAAATGGATTTAATGAAAAGTAAATTTTAAGTTAATCATGAGTCATCCTTTAAGTTACTAACCGTGGATGATAATATTTCCATGCATGAAAAAAAATGAAATGTAAATGGAATAAGAAATGAAAATAGAAATTAAATTAATTGTACCTTTATCCATATAAAATTTGAACAGTACTCCTAAAATGACTTCTTATAGGAAAAAAGTAGAAAATGTAAATAGTTAAAATAGTTTAATTAAAAAAAATTAAAATTTTATTTTATAGGTTAGTCACCATAATTCTTTGGGCATTTGTATAATAATTTAGTAAATAATAAAACTTATTAGTCGGAAAAAAAAAAAAAAAAAAACTCAGTTAGATTGATATAACTGATAGAAGGGAATTTACTTACAAGAGGATACTGTTTGATTTTCTATGCTACACATTTTTATTTTTATTATTGTCTTAATATGGGAAATCTTATTTATCTTCGAAGAAGTTTATTATTGTTTGTGGATTACTGGTTCAAGGAAACATGCTAATTAATCTATAAAATATACTTGTATTGTTATTTTAATAAAAATATTTATTAAATCATTTCAATTATTTACATTTATGCTTCTTCTTATATTTTTAATTCTTTAAATATGTGAAATTTGAAAAATAAAAATATAAATAGAAAAGAGTAGCTCTCTTTAAAATTTTTTAAAAGTTGCATAAAATATCATAACCAAGAGTACCTTGCCAATGGGAAGTTATTATCACCTTATGAACATTTGTATCGAATATTGATAGTGTGCAGATACCCATTTTTATGCATGAAGCACTTCAAAGCACATAATAGAAGTATACAGTTGAAGAGAATATCCAAGCACTTGATCTAAATGACACATTGACCTTTAGAAAACTTCCTTCANAATCATTTCAATTATTTACATTTATGCTTCTTCTTATATTTTTAATTCTTTAAATATGTGAAATTTGAAAAAAAAATATAAATAGAAAAGAGTAGCTCTCTTTAAAATTTTTGAAAAGTTTCATAAATTATCATAACCAAGAGTACCTTGCCAATGGGAAGTTATTATCACCTTATGAACAATTGTATCGAATATTGATAGTGTGCAGATACCCATTTTTATGCATGAAACACTTCAAAGAACATAATAGAAAAATACAGTTGAAGAGAATATCCAAGCACTTGATCTAAATGACACATTAACCTTTACAAAGCTTCCTCCGAATAAAAAACCTGTTGGGAGCAAATGAGTGTTCAATGTCAAGTACAAAACAAATGGGAGCATTAAAATGTTCATGGCAAGGTTGGGGGCCAAAGGTTTTACTCAGTCTTATGAGATAGACTATCAAGAGACATTTGCACCAGTGACCAAGCTAAACATTATAAGAGTTATTCTTTCTTTGGCAGTGAAACATTAATGGGAACTACATCAATTTGATATCAAGAATGTTTGTTTGAATGAAGAACTTGAGTAAGAAGTGCATATCGAAATTCCACAAGAGTTGAAAAATTACTAAAATAAAAATCAGGTTTGTAAGCTGAGAAAGTCACTTTATGGTCTCAAATAATCTCTGCAACCTGATTTGACAAAATTACCAAGACTATGAAATTTATTGCCAAGTTGATCATACATTGTTTATAAAACAACAAAGAGGAAAGAAAGATATATTCATTGTCTTTGTAGATGATATGATCCTAACAGATGATGAAAAAGAGATTAGAAAGATTATGGAAGTTCCTGCCACTGAATTTGAAATCAATGATCTATGAGCTATGAGATACTTTCTGTGCATGAAAGTGGTTAGGTCCAAGATATCCCAAAGAATGTAAATTCTATACCAACTAAAAGAGACAGGAATGCTAGGGTGTAAGCTTGTTGAGACTTCTATAGATTTCAACAGAAATTTACATTCATAGAAAGAAAAGACACCAGATGAAAAAGATAGATATCAAAGATTGGTAGATAAGCTTATGTATTTGTCACACACTAGACCTGATAACGTTTACTCTTTTAGCATTGTGAGTCAACATATGAATAATCTAAATGAAGAATATTTGGATTTGGTTTATAGAATATTGAGCTTTCTTAAGAAAAATCCTAGCAGAGGGTTATTTTTTAAGAAATCAAACGGGAAGTTGAGATTTATACTGATGCTAATCAGACAAAAGAATTCACGGACAGAAGATCCACATCTGAGTATTAGTTCTATGTATGGGAAAATCTTATCATATGGAGGACTAAGAAGAAAGAAGTGGTCTCTAAAAGTAGTGTAGAATCTAAGTACCAGACACTTGCTTTGAGAATTATGAAGGAATGTAGATCTAAGGGTTACTAAATGAATTGAGAACGGAAATGCTCCATAGTCAATTCCATTGAGATGTTTTATGATAGTCAAGCTACAATTAATATTGCAAAGAACCTTGTGCATAATGACAAGATCAAACACATTGTGTTTGATGGATATTTTATCTCTGAGAGGACAATGGTGGCATTATTCGCTTAATCTACATTCTAAAGCATCTTCAAGTCATGGATGTTTTCACTAAAACCCTACCTCCAGGAAGCTTTAATGATTTGAATACTAAGTTGTATTTACAACATCTATAACCTAGCTTGAGGGAGAGTGTGAAATTTTGTCCCTGTTAGGTGGCCTAGACCGTCGCACATATGGGCTCCACAGGATCAATTTGTGGAAGCTATCGCAGGAAGTTTCCTATTTCAATTTTATTCCTTTTATGTTGTTTTTATTAAATTTTCTATCTTTCCTTTATTGCTTATTTTGTATTTGGCATGTTTTGATAGCCTTTATTTTGTTTGACCAAGATATCCCCTATATACCTAGGGAAAATGTTGTAATTTGATTATGATGGAATATAAGAATATAGTTTCTACACCTTTCTTTAGAGTCAAAGTAGCATATTACAAAAAAATTTATTTTATTTTCAATAAAAATTTTATTTTTATCTCTTGAAAAAATTTATACTATGGAGAACAAAACCATTGGATTGTCTTGGGACTGAGTAAGATATCAAAGTTGAAATGAGTACCAAAGTTTGGTTGAGAGATTGATTTACATAATCTTGCACAAGGTTGAATATTACTTACGTTGTTCGTTTATTAAGTTAATGATCCAAAGGAGAAACAATTACAAACTATTTATAAGATACTTTATTATTTAAAGTACACAATAAAAAGAGACATATTGTTCAAGAAAAAGAAAAAAATAAAAAGTAGACAAGAATTCTACATGCTTGTCGACTATTGTATACCATTCAAAGATAGAAGATTAAAAACTAATAATTGTATCTTCGACAAAGCTAATCTTATTACAAGGATAAGTAAGAACCAGATCTTGGTCGTAATCTAGAGTTGATGTTGAGTTCAAAGTTAAAGCTCAGAGCATCCATGAAATCCTATGACATAACGTTACACTTGATCATCTCAAAATCAAGGATAAGTATTTAACAGATTATCTTATAACAATAACTTTAGAATTATTAATAAACAAAGCCCAGTCCAACATAAACACAAAATATATTCATTTTGGCATGCACTTCATCAAAGGTCGTTAAGATCTAAATTGAGTGTTGCAGCAATCAGAATATTAAGATATGTGAAATATAAGAAGGATAAATATATATTATATAATTTGAAGTACATAGTAAAAACTTCCTAAGGATCAAAGAGATTCCGGCAACACTTCAAGGGATCATGGTTTCCATGTGTAGAATTCCCACATGCGTGAAATCCAAAATCTAGTGTGCAATAATTTCCTTCCATAACTTTACAAGAACAGGTCTGTATTTTACTGTATGGTTCTTTCCTTCTTTATTTGTATCTATTTAGCCTTTATTATGGTTTCCTCGTATAAAAAATGGTTGATGGGGGGCTGGCTATACCAAAAAAAAAATGATGATAATAAAGAGAGGAGAAATTGATTCCTCCAATCTCCATAAATTGTTCAACTTTCATTGTCTTATTTTATCATTTACTGAAATAGGACATGCAAAAATAATTCTAGAAAAACAGATCCAATTCAGGTCCCAATAACTATTAGGACATGAATAAATTTTCAATTAATGGTTTGTGAAAAGATAATGATAAAAGCTTTGAAAACTCAAACGAAAATTAATCCAGATGGGATTAAGTCAAACTAGCCACAATCACTAAAGTGTGTAGAAGTATCAAACTTAATTCTTAAACATTACAGCTACATATGAATCAAATGTTCAATAAAATGGTTAGGCTTGATTAGCCCTTGTTCATAATTGTTTTGATTAACAAATCAAATAATCATAATACTTTTATAAATATTCGGCTGTTAAATGAGTTATTGCTATACTCGTTTATGATCATTAACATNCAAAGAGAAAAGAAAGATATATTCATTGTCTTTGTAGATGATATGATCCTAACAGATGATGAAAAAGAGATTGGAAATATTATGGAGGTTCCTGCCACTGAATTTGAAATCAATGATCTATGAGCTATGAGATACTTTCCGTGCATGAAAGTGGTTAGGTCCAAGATTAAAATTGTGATATCCCAAAGAATGTAAATTGTATACCAACTAAAAGAGACAGGAATGCTAGGGTGTAAGATTGTTGAGACTTCTACCGATTTCAACAGAAATTTACATTCATAGAAAGAAAAGACACCATATGAAAAAGATAGATATCAAAGATTGTTAGATAAGCTTATGTATTTGTCACACACTAGACCTGATAACGTTTACTATTTTAGCATTGTGAGTCAACATATGAATAATCTAAATGAAGAATATTTGGATTTGGTTTATAAAATATTGAGCTCTTAAGAAAAATCCTAGCAGAGGGTTATTTTTTAAGAAATCAAACGGGAAGTTGAGATTTATACTAATGCTAATCCGACAAAAGAATTCACGGACAAAAGATCCACATCTGGGTATTAGTCCTATGTATGGGAAAATCTTATCATATGAAGGACTAAGAAGCAAGAAGTGGTCTCTAAAAGTAGTTTAGAATCTAAGTACCAGACACTTGCTTTGAGAATTATGAAGGAATGTAGATCTAAGGGTTACTAAATGACTTGAGAATGGAAATGCTCCCGGCTCATCTTTCATTCGGCTCTTTCACGCTCGAAGAATTCTAGGTCGTGCGGTGTCGATTCTTCGTCGCGCGTCTTCCATTGTCAGCTGCGCCTCCGTCTCCTGTTGCATTCGCGTCCATTAAATCCCTTTAGTTTGCCACTGTTCAACTCCCTTCCATCTCAACCACCGACTATTCAGTTTTTAACCTTGGGAGGCTTCTTTTTGTTGATATGGTAGGCTCTATAGGATCAGATCAGGTTTATCATGAATCATTCGAGCCAAGAGGACTGCAACCTTATCAAGAAGAAGTGTAGGAAGAGCGAAAAACTTACTCTATTCTTCTCTGATGTTAAGGTTTCCAACCTGGTTAACAAGTTGAAATTCACCTCATTGGGAAGTTCCAATTGGGACATCCCAAAATGGAAATCGTTCGAAAGGCTTTTGAAGATCTCAAACTATTGGGATTTTGGAAAGTTGACCTCTTTGATGAGAGACATGTGATGATACAAAACTCAGGGGTTGTAGCTTAATAATATGTATAAGTGCATCTGCCATATGTAGTTTGCCGTTATTCAACGCCCTTCAACGGAATCATACGTGAGACTTCATGGACCTTCCTCAGGGTAAGTAAGTTGTAGGGTGCCGATGAATTTTCAGCACCAATGCAACAAGACAAGATTGGTCATTAAAGAATACTCATAGACCCACAGAGTTGACCATGAGAAGAAATTTACTCCAATGGTTAAGCTAAACACTATTCGAGTCCTATTATCACTTGCACTAAATATGAATTGGCCTTTATTTCAGCTGGATGTCAACGATGCATTCTTAAATTAAGAGCTAACAGAAGAACTGTACATGTCTCTACCTCTGAGCTTTGATTCTACTGCCTCCAGAAGACAAGTGTGTAGGCTACGAAAGTCCCTCTATGGGCTAAAACAATCTCCAATGGCCTGGTTTGGCAAATTCATAAAGATGGTTGCGGGTCATGATTTTTTTACTCAAGCTCAATCGGATCACACCATCGTCTTTCAACATTCCTCCAATGACAAGGTAGCTATCCTTATTGTCTATGTTGACAATATTGTTCTCACAAATAATGATCTCCCAATAATTAAGACCTTAAAAAAGATTCTTGCTACATTCTTCGAGATAAAGGATTTGGGATCCCTTCGGTACTCCTTAGGCTTGGAAGTGGCTCAGTCATCTCGAGGAATTTGTCTGTCTTAGCGCAAATATGTAATTGACCTCTTGACAAGAACAACCTTCTTCTATGCAAACCTATTGTTGTTCCTATGAATTTTATTGAAAAATTATCTGACATTCCAAATGATGTGTCTGCCAATAAGACTCATTACCAGCACCTTGTAGGAAAACTCAACTAACTCGTTCATACTCGTCCTGATATATGCCACGCAGTTGGAATAATGAATCAATTCATGCATGACCCTTATGAGTATCATCTTCAAGTTGTCCAACAGATTCTCCAATATTTGAAAGGTACAACAGGCTCAGGTTCGTCAAACGAGCCACAGACGCCAAGAAGATAAGGGATGAGAGAAGAGAAAATGACTACACAAGGCAATCAACGGATGCTTCTAACGCGCACCTATGCTAAAGAAGCATCAAGTGGGGCAGCAAGTTCAGTTGTAAATGTTAAGGCTCAGATCAGACACCTCCCCTTCCGGCTTTCCTTAGGGTAGGACATTGAATTGACCACTCCTTGAAGTCTGTTCTGCTGTTTATACAGATGTTGATTGGGTAGGATCACATGAGTGACGTTCCACCACGGAATGATGGTTATTTGAATGAGACAATCTTGTCACGTGGAAAACCACGAAACAATTTGTGGTTGCCCGAAACAGTGCAGAAGCTGAATTCCGGCCCATGTCTTTAAAAATCTTTGAAACTCTGGCTACGCATCATGCTCCGCGAACTCTGTATGCCGACCTCCATCCCACTGCAACTATTCTATGATAATAAGGCCGCAATTAGCATTGCTCATAATCCAGTTCAGCATGATTGTACCAAACATGTGGAGATCGACAAACACTTCATTAAAGAAAATATTGAGTTTGAGGAGATTTGTGTTCCAGTGCCCTCCAGTGGTCAACTAGTGGAATACTCACCAAAAATCTTCCTCGCCCTTTGTTCGATGACTTCAAATTCAAGTTAAACATGTGACATCTATGCTTCAACTTGAGGGGGAGTATTAGATTATAACAACAATCCCCAACATTATTACATTCTATTTGCTCTTATTCCCTCATTATGTATTTCCTATTTTTCTTTATTTTGTTTTATGTTATTTCTTAGTTGTTTTTATTATGTTTGATTCATTCCTTTATTATCTTTATTATAATTGGGTTTAAATACTCCTATCAACAATATTATGCCTCTATTCCAAATCTCAATAATATTAATATCTTTTAATTTCATAATACAATATCATTAAAAAAAAATGATCAGTACACCTATCCATCAATAAGACATCTCCACACACAATCTTTCCTCAGCTAAAGTCCCAACCAGTAAAGTATTACTCATTTATTATANTTAGTAGAGGATCAATGAAGTGATTAAATGGAGGAATAAGCATATAGAGAGGTCTCCAAAAGATTAATGTGAGTAATTATTATTTTATATGCATTAATTTTTTTTTCCATTTGTTTAAATGCATTGTGCTTTTGAAGGTTAAAGTTTATAATGACAGATAAACTTAATGTATTGTTTTAAAAAAAATACTTCATTTATTTCGTAAAGACTTTAAAGCATTTCTATAATTGAAAAAAAATAAAAAATAAAAAATGAAATGACAGTTCTATGATTAAAATTATATTACTGTTTGAATGATAAATGAAGTAAAATAAATGGATTTAATGAAAAGAAAATTTTAAGTCAATCATGAGTCATCCTTTAAGTTACTAACCGCGGATGCTAATAGTTCCATGCATGAAAAAAAAAAGAATGTAAATGGAATAAGAAATGAAAATAGAAATTAAGTTAATTGTACCTTTATCGATATAAAATTTTAACAGTACTCCTAAAATGACTTCTTAAAAGAAAAAAGTAGAAAATGTAAATAGTTAAAATAATTTAATAAAAAAATTAATATTTTATTTTATAGGTTAGTCACCATAATTCTTTGAGCATTTTTATAATAATTTAGTAAATAATAAAACTTATTAGTTAANAAAAAAAAAAAAAAAAAAACTCAGTTAGATTGATATAACTGATAGAAGGGAATTTACTTACAAGAGGATACTGTTTGATTTTCTATGCTATACATTTTTATTTTTATTATTGTCTTAATATGGGAAATCTTATTTATCTTCGAAGAAGTTTATTATTGTTTGTGGATGACTGATTCAAGGAAACATGCTAATTAATCTATAAAATATACTTGTATTGTTATTTTAATAAATATATTTATTAAATCATTTCAATTATTTACATTTATGCTTCTTATATTTTTAATTCTTTAAATATGTGAAATTTGAAAAATAAAAATATAAATAGAAAAGAGTAGCTCTCTTTGAAATTTTTGAAAAGTTGCATAAATTATCATATCCAAGAGTACCTTGCCAATGGGAAGTTATTATCACCTTTTGAACATTTGTATCGAATATTGATAGTGTGCAGATACCCATTTTTATGCATGAAGCACTTCAAAGCACATAATAAAAAAATACAGTTGAAGAGAATATCCAAGCACTTGATCTAAATGACACATTGACCTTTACAAAGCCTACTTCGAATAAAAAACCCGTTGGGAGCAAATGAATATTCAATGTCAAGTACAAATCAAATGGGAGCATTGAAAAGTTCAAGGCAAGGTTGGTGGCCAAAGGTTTTACTCAGTCTTATGAGATAGACTATCAAGAGACATTTGCACCAGTGACCAAGCTAAACATTGTAAGAGTTATTCTTTCTTTCGCAGTGAAACATTAATGGGAAATACATCAATTTGATATCAAGAATGTTTTTTTGAATGAAGACCTTGAGTAAGAAACGCATATGGAAATCCCACCAGATTTGAAAAATTACTAAAATAAAAATCTGGTTTGTAAGTTGAGAAAGTCACTTTATGGTCTCAAACAATCTCTGCAACTTGATTTGACAAAATTACCAAGACTATGAAATTTATTGCCAAGTTGATCATACATTGTTTATAAAACAACAAAAAGGAAAGAAAGATATATTCATTTTCTTTGTAGATGATATGATCCTAACAAATGATGAAAAAGAGATTGGAAAGATTATGGAGGTTCCTGCCACTGAATTTGAAATCAATGATCTATGAGCTATGAGATACTTTTTGTGCATGAAAGTGGTTAGGTCCAAGATGAAAATTGTGATATCCCAAAGAATGTAAATTCTATACCAACTAAAAGAGACAAGAATGCTAGGGTGTAAGCATGTTGAGACTTCTATGGATTTCAACAAAAATTTACATTCACAAAAAGAAAAGACACCAGATGAAAAGGATAGATAACAAAGATTGGTAGATAAGCTTATGTATTTGTCACACACTAAACCTGATAAAGTTTACTCTTTTAGCATTGTGAGTCAACATATGAATAATCTAAATGAAGAATACTTGGATTTGGTTTATAGAATATTGAGCTTTCTTAAGAAGACTCCTAGTAGAGGGTTATTTTTTAGGAAATCAAACGAGAAGTTGAGATTTATACTGATGCTAATCGGACAAAAGAATTCACGGACAGAAGATCCACATCTGGGTATTAGTCCTGTGTATGGGAAAATCTTATCATATGGAGGACTAAGAAGCAAGAAGTTGTCTCTAAAAGTAGTGTAGAATCTAAGTACCGGACACTTGCTTTGAGAATCATGAAGGAATGTAGATCTAAGGGTTACTAAATGAATTGATAATTGAAATGCTCCACAGTCAATGCCATTAAGATGTTTTGTGATAGTCAAGCTACAAGTAATATTGCAAAGAACCTTGTGCATCATGAAAAGATCAAACACATTGAGTTTGATGGATATTTTATCTCTGAGAGGACAATGGTGGCATTATTCGCTTAATCTACATTCCAAAGCATCTTCAAGTCGTGGATGTTTTCACTAAAACCCTACCTCCAGGAAGCTTTAATGATTTGAATATTAAGCTGTATTTACAACATCTATAACCTAGCTTGAGGGAGAGTGTGCAATTTTGTCCCTGTTAGGTGGCCCAGACCGTCGCACATATGGGCTCCACAGAATCAATTTGTGGAAGCTATTGCAGGGAGTTTCCTATTTCAATTTTATTCCTTTTATGTTGTTTTTTATTAAATTTTTTGTCTTTCCTTTATTGTTTATTTTGTATTTGGCATGTTTTGATAGCCTTTATTTTGTTTGACCTAGATATCCCCTATATCTCTAGGGAAAATGTTGTAATTTGATTATGATGGAATATAAGAATATAGTTTCTCCACCTTTCTTTAGAGTCAAATTAGCATATTACAAAGAAATTTATTTATTTTTCAATAAAAATTTTATTTCTATCTCTTGAAAAAATATATACTCTGGAGAACAAAACCATTGGATTGTCTTGGGACCGAGTAAGATATCAAAGTTGAAATGAGTACCAAAGTTCGGTTGGGAGATTGATTTACATAATCTTGCACAAGGTTGAATATTACTTACGTTGTTCGTTTATTAAGTTAATGATCCAAAGGAGAAACAATTATAAACTATTTATAAGATACTTTATTATCTAAAGTACACAATAAAAAGAGATATATTGTTCAAGAAAAATAAAAAAATAAAAATAGACAAGAATTCTACATGGATGTCGACTATTGTATACCATTCAAATATAGAAGATTAAAAACTGGTAATTGTATCTACGACAAAGCTAATCTTATTACAAGGATGAGTAAGAACCAGATCTTGGTCGTAATCTAGAGTTGATGTTGAGTTCAAAGTTTAAAGCTCAGAGCATCTATGAAATCCTATGACATAACGTTACACTTGATCATCTCAAAATCAAGGACAAGTATTTAACAGATTATATTATAACAATAACTTCAGAATTATTAATAAACAAAGCCCAGTCCAACATAAACACAGAATATATTAATTTTGGCATGCACTTCATCAAATAAAAATTGGGTTATTGCTTAATCAGTACTCCTTACATGCCTTAAATTAGAGAAGTTCCCTAAGAGTCTTATAGGATAAGAGCATATAACGGAGAACTAAAAAAAAAAAATTTATAAAATCACAAACATGTGGATGTAAAAGGCCGTTAAGATCTAAATTCAGTGTTGCAGCAATCAGAATATTAAGATCTGTAAAATATAAGAAGGATAAATATATATTATATAATTTGAAGTACATAGTAAAAAATTACTAAGAAACAAAGAGAGTCCGGCAACACTTCAAGGGATCATGGTTTCCATGTGTGGAATTCCAACATGCGTGAAATCCAAAATCTAGTGTGCAATAATTTCCTTCCATAACTTTACAAGAACAGGTCTGTATTTTACTGTACAGTTCTTTCCTTCTTTATTTGTATCTATTTAACCTTTCTTATGGTTTCCTCGTATAAAAAATGGTTGATTGGGGGCTGGCTATGCCAAAAAAAAATGATGATAATAAAGAGAGGAGAAATTGATTCCTCCAATCTCTATAAATTGTTCAACTTTCATTGTCTTATTTCATCATTTACTGAAATAGGATATGCAAAAATAATTCTAGAAAAACAGATCCAATTCAGGTCCCAATAACTATTAGGACATGAATAAATTTTCAATTAATGGTTTGTGAAAAGATAATGATAAAAGCTTAGAAAACTCAAACGAAAATTAATCCAGATGGGATTAACTCAAGCAAGCCACATCACTAAAGTGTGTAGAAGTATCAAACTTAATTCTTAAACATTACAGCTACATATGAATCAAATGTTCAACAAAATGGTTAGGCTTGATTAGACCTTGCTCATAGTTGTTTTGATTAACAAATCAAATAATCATAATGCTTTTATCAATACTCGGTTGTTAAATGAGCAAGCCTGAACAACTTATTGCTATATTTGTTTATGACCACTAACACNTATATATATATATATATATAAAAGAAATCGGTATTTAGCTGAGGCCCAAATACCGATTTCTCATGCGCTAGGTCCCCATGTGAGAGCCCACGCCATGTGCTTAAATGTCACTATAATTGATAAATTTCTTTTATTCATTTATTTATTTTTGTGTTTAGTTGTCAATTGCAACCTAACAAGCTGGAGAGCTTATTACACCTGGAAACATCCACGGAGTGGGAAATTGAGTTTACGAGGGAATTTGAAAATATAAGGTAGAAGAATTGATGCGGGTCAGATTTGTGTGTTATTTTGTAAATATTTTTTAATATTACAAAATGCGCATGACACTAATAATAATAAATATGCGATGTAAATCTTAACAAAAATAACTTTAGTGAAAATAATTTTTTCTTTTAAAACCTTTAAAATGTTAAATCCCTTAATAATAACGCAAATATACATATCGCTCAACTAATAAAGGGTTTTAATGGAATCCTAGATATCGGTCCCACAGGGAAGTTGAAAATGCTTATAAATAAATTCTTAAAGTTATAATGTAAATTATAATTTAAACTACAAAACTGAAGTACTAAATTTGAATCTAAAGTATTAGAGTGAATACTAAATAAAATGCAGTTAAAAGAATTAAGTTAACAAAACTAATTACTAAACTTTCAAAAAAAAACTTATGAAAACTAAACAAGTTTTTGTGATGGAGAGTTCAATTTTAAGAAAACATCATTCCCTTTTAGAATGAGTATATGAATTGTGAAATAATTAAAATCATTTGAAAAAATATATATAATTATTTTGTGTTAAATAGGAGAAATCATATTTTTTTACCCACCTTCAAGTGCATAAAGAATATTGGCTAATCCAAAATTTGGTCCCTAATTCGGTGTTTAGGTTGGGAGGATACCGTCTGCCACTACTCCCTCGCCTGAGGGCTAACAATCTTGCATTAGTTTCCAATCAATTGAACCAAATTGAAGATTTTAATCTGTCACCTTAAGATTTCTAATTCTGCATCCAACAAAGTATATTTTTCTATTTATTTACACTCAACTCCATGGATGACATCCTCTCCTATAAAATCAAATGTTTCTCACTATGTTGTAGAAATCATAGTCCTTTCAGAACTTATGTTTCTCAACACATTTTAACATTTCAATTGACAAAATCGAAAATTAAATAAAGATCGGAGTTCAAATCATCACAAAATTTTCACATTTAAAACCGTATAAAACAAAATTAATTCTTCACAAAATCATATCACAAAGTAGGGAGAATGATAAATAAGACTACTCAGAATTCATGAGAAAGAAACAATAAAATACTTATTTCATATATAAAAACAAGTTTACAAAAACAAAGAAGTAAAAGACAATTTATCTCATAATCCATCCGAAGCAAATTTCAAGAAGTTCTCTTCAAACACTTTGCCTATTTACAAGCACTCTCAATTCTCTCTTAGAAGAGTAATGAAGAAGAAATCTCTCACCTTCCATCTCCTCTTACAATCCTTGAAGAAAATCTCCAAGTCATTGACTTTCTCTCACTTTTACCTTCTTCGAACTCTCTCCCTCACGCCTCTCTTCAGCCCCACTTTTGATGCCCTAAACTTCGCTCTCTTTTCTTAGAGGTTGCCTTCCTCTAAAAAGAATTCAAAGTTCTCTAAAAAATTATATCCAAAAGTTAACTCTTTTGAATTTTAAAAGACATGTCTAATGATCCAAAAAGCATGTCCCTTCATAAAAGAATCTTTCCAAATGTTCTTATGCATTGAATCACTCCATAGGGCGTTTAGAACAAGTGACCTTTTTGAAATTTGCACAAAATTCATCCTGAACCACCTTAATCCGCAAATAGTCGTCTTTGGCGCCTCAAGCGCTAATTCTGGCGCTTCACGCGCCAGTTTTAGCGCTTCAGACGTCAGAATCTCAAAATTTGTTGTTTTGGCTCCAAATTTTATCTTTTTTGCTACTTTTGCTCAAAATACCTAAAATTGATGTACGTGCAACAAAAATATAAAAAAATTCTTTTTTTAAAATGCAATATCACAAAAAAAAGTATAAAATGTATACTTAAAAGAGCACATTATTTTAGTGAATCAAGAATCAATTAAAATGTTTGCATATAATTATAATCAATTATATTTAATTCCATTATAATTCGGAAACTAGGTGCTTTCGGATAAGCAACTAGAGGGCAAGAAATGAGTATACTTAAGAGAGGAAGGAAAAGTTCGTGAAAGGAGACCATTTTGAGATACAATTTCAACTGGAAGTACCAGTATACAAAATTAAATTTTATTTAAGAATTTTATGTAATTTAACAAAATAGGATAATTTAAATTGTTTATTAAAAGCGGCAAGCTCAAGAAAAGCGCTTGTCGTGCGGCTAAACAAACGACTACGGTGAGATATGCAACTGCTAAATTAACAAGTAAAATGTTCTATAAGGTCTATTACTTGCTATTATCTATTAGTATAATCAGTTTTTGTGTAATTTGTATTTGAAAATTATTTCATATTTAGCATGATTATTCCTGTCAACTCTATTTATAATAATGCAAGTGGATACCAACATATTTCAAATTCAACATATATTTTATTTACGTGCACATATATCTTAACGTTCCATTGCTAGTACCATAAAGAAGTAACTCCATCATAGTCAAGTATAGACATACAAGATTGCATATATATATATATATATATATATATATATATATATAT
>JXCR01031574.1:50123-65245 GCA_002079205.1 Phalaenopsis hybrid cultivar | reverse complement strand
ATGAGAATGATTAGGTGGATGTGTGGCTTTACACTTAGAGACAAAATGTGAAATGAATATATTCGTAATATGGTTGGTGTAGCTCCTGTGACGGACAAAATTAGAGAAAGTCGTCTTAGATGGTTTGGTCACATTNTATATATATATATATATATATATATATATATATATTTGTTTGTGTGTTGGCCTGCAAGATTACATTGGCTTAATTTCTCAAATTTTTGTCTATTACGAGGCATAAAAAGTCAAATTTATTCCTCACCTCTCCCTCTATGTGTGTGTTTGTGTGTGTTCGTGTGAGCTCCAAAAATCCAAGCCTGATTTCCCTCGATAGAAACATGTAATTGTTCTAAACAGAAGTTAAACACTGTTTCTTGTGCTCAAGAAGGAAAACACATAGTTTTTGTTTCTAGNGTGTTTGTGTGTGTTCGTGTGAGCTCCAAAAATCCAAGCCTGATTTCCCTCGATAGAAACATGTAATTGTTCCAAACAGAAGTTAAACATTGTTTCTTCTGCTCAAGAAGGTAAACACATAGTTTTTGTTTCTAGTATTGTTTTGGATTTTTTTGTCCTGTTGGAATTCGAGCATTATTCCTTCTAAGATGGAAATATACTTTTACATTCAGTTAATAATGTGCTTTGAATGTTTATCAGATTCATTCTACAAGCTATATATTTATATCAACAGAAGATCATGCTTGCATGAAGATGAAAAGTAGCATGGAATTGAGCTGTATGTAATTCTTCCTTGATTTTAATCTGTTGAATTGTAACTGTTGGATGTTAAGGCTGTTTTACTGTTCCACAGAAAGTTTGCTTTTAAAGGCATGGCGAGTGATGATGATGATAAAGTTCTTATTTTGTGTAGTTTCCATTAATCATGTTAAGTTTTATTTTATTTTTCTTATTTCTTTTTCTAATTAAACTTGTAATGCTAATGGTATTGAAAAACAATTGAAGAAGATACTGAAGTTATACAAGCATTGGTTTTCATAGGATAGAATGTTTGCTCTAAGAAGTTATTTGAAGCAGCAGCTGAAAACTTTGAACTCACCGCTCAAATTATTGTATCGAGCTTAATTTTTTCTTTAACATCAACTAATTAAGCTTTCGATGAGTTCGACAAGTCCCGAGCACGAGTTACTTTTTAATGCTAAATGATAAATTGTTCTATTTTCTTGTTCTCAGTAAGTTGTTGTAAAGTTTTACTAATTATAACTAAATTTTTTAATGTCCTGGATGCAGCTTGACTCAGAAATCATAGAAGATGTTGGTCATGGTGAGTTCAAAGAACATTTTTTCAATGGATGTCGAGAAAAATCATCAGACGGCTACGATAGAAAAAAGAATCAACTGTTTCTCTGGTGATGAATAATCTGTTGTGTGGTATATATGTAAGATAAAACGATCGACGATGAAGCGAAAAAATAAAAACGAGAAAATTCTGAAAACCAGAAAACATATTGGAACAGAGATTTATGTGGTTTGGCAAATTGACTACATTCACGAAGTTGCAGAAGATTTTATTACTTGAGGGTTTATACCCGTCGATGTCGTCGACAAATAAGAGAGTTTTTTTCTTCCTCATTCTCTCTTCTTCTTCTCTACCTCTCCCTCTTTCCCTCTCTACAACCACAAGAAGAAAAGCACACAGGAAGAAGAAGCTTTGAGAAGGGGAGATGAAAAAACCTTGCGATCATGTTGTGCCTGGAGTTCAGTCGCAAAGAGCAGGCGTGGATTGCGGCTTGCGATGTCTTCTATTCCTCGTTTCAAACCACTCGTAGAAGCCATCCACCTATTGGACAGAAATAAGGGCGAAGCATCGCTTCACTTCGCGGGCAGCAGAGGAAGGCGGAAGCAATGGGCGGGAACAGGTAATATTTTTTTTATTATTTATGGTAATCGGGCTCCACCACATAACAAATCTCTCACTTGTAGACCGGTACACAGGCTATAACGTTTTCTTCCTCAAACTGATATCCTCCACCGGCGGCATCGCTCTTTTATTCAAATATGTTATCCTCTACCTCTGCAACTTAAGGACCATGTCTTCAATTTAGAAGACCAACTGAAGTTGTGCACAATTTTAGTTTCTCAAGTGTAACACTCTTAGTCAACATATCAGTAGGGTTCTTGTTTTCACAAATTTTCTTAAACAACAATTGTCAATCATCCAACAATAACCGTATGAAGTGATACATGATCTGAATATGTTTGGTCCTAAACTGAAATGTTGGATTCCTGGCAAGGAATATTGCGCTCTGACTGTCACTATAGAGAATTCCATTCTGATTATTCTTGCCCAATTCTTCCAAGAAGCTTTGTAGTCATATCATCTCATTCGCAGCCTCTGACACTATTATATACTCTGCTTCTGTAGTAGGCAACGAAACTGTCTTCTGCAAATTAGAGTTTCATGGCACTATTGTGCTGCCAAGAGTATAAATATAGCTCGTAGTACTTCTTCTGGTATCAATATCTCCAGCTAGATCAACATCAACATAGTCATGTACCTCTGAACTCTTTCTTGAGAAGCACAAGCAAGTTTCTGAAGAACCTCTTAGGTACCTCAAGATCTACTTCACAGCTTCCCAATGTTCTTTTCCAAGATTACTCATGTATCTACTAACAACTCCCACTGCACGGGCAATATCTGGTCTTGTGCAAACCATAATATGCATAAGTGAACTAATAGCTTAAGGGTAAGGAACTTTACTCATGTGGTCTCGTTCCTCCTCTAACTTGGGTGACTAATTCTTGCTGAGTCTAAAGTGACTGTTTTATCCATTTTGAACCTGCCAAGCACCTTTTTCACATACTCAGCGTGAGAGTCTCAACATGCCTCTGATTCTATCTCTGACAATTCTCATTCCAAGGTTTGCTTTGCAACACTCAAATTCTTCATTGCAAAGTGCTATTACATCTGCTGCTTTAGATTATTGATTTCATCAATACTAGCCCCTGCAATAAGCATATCAACATACAACAGTATGATGATATAGGCATTGTCAAAATACCTGACATAGTAGCAGTGATCTGTCTGACATCCGTTGTACGCTGCATTGTGCATAAAATTATTTTTATCAATAAACTTCAAGATTTTAAAATTTGGGATGTTCATAAAGAAGTTAATGCCATGTGGTAGAAGGTAAAGAACTATTATTAAATAAGTGATGAAATATGTACTTGAAAAATCAAAAGGAAAAATTTATATAGATTCTTTCTTGGTGACTTGAGCCTACATGGTATGCCTTGGTACATACCATCTATGTACAATAATAATGCCACATGATAATTCTGACTTGTGCCTGGATGGTGTGCCTTATTGGATCACTGGTGTAACACTCTGGATTTCTCATCGGCTTACTGGAAAGGTTACACACTTCTGTTTGGTGGCTTTCCCACAGGTTTAGAGAGCTGCTTTCTTCGCATGCAATGGCGCTGGACATGCTTGGAAAGCTTATGCCTTTGAGCGTAACTGTTGTTTCCTTGAGTCACTTGGCTAGTGTATTTATTTTTAAGGGAAGTACCAAAATATTCTGCTGATTTTTTACATGNGATGTCGTCGACAAATAAGAGAGTTTTTTTCTTCCTCATTCTCTCTTCTTCTTCTCTACCTCTCCCTCTTTCTCTCTCTACAACCACAAGAAGAAAAGCACACAGGAAGAAGAAGCTTTGAGAAGGGGAGCCGAAAAAACCTTGCGATCATGTTGTACCTAGAGTTCAGTCGCAAAGAACCAGGCGTGGATTGCAGCTTGCGATGTCTTCTATTCCTCGTTTCGAACCACTCGTAGAAGCCATCCACCTATTGGACAGAAATAAGGGTGAAGCATCGCTTCACTTCGCGGGCAATAGAGGAAGGCGGAAGCAATGAGCGAGAACAGGTAATATTTTTTTTATTATTTATGGTAATCGGGCTCCACCACATAACAAATCTCTCACTTGGAGACCGGTACACAGGCTATAACGTTTTCTTCCTCAAACTTATATCCTCCACCGGTGTCATCGCTCTTTTATTCAAATATGTTATCCTCCACCTCTGTAACTTAAGGCCTCTGTCTTCAATTTAGAAGACCAACTGAAGTTGCACACAACTTCAGTTTCTCAAGTGTAACACTCTTAGTCAACATATCAGTAGGGTTCTTATTTTCACAAATTTTCTTAAACAATAATTGTCAATCATCCAATAATGACTGTATGAAGTGATACATGATCTGAATATGCTTGGTCCTGGACTGAAATGTTGGATTTCTGGCAAGGAATGTTGCGCTCTGACTATCACTATAGAGAATTCCATTCTGATTATTCTTGCCCAATTCTTCCAAGAAGCCCTGTAGCCATATCATCTCCTTCGCAGCCTCTGACACTATTATATACTCTGCTTCTGTAGTAGACAACGAAACTGTCTTCTGCAAATTAGAGTTTCATGACACTATTGTGCTACCAAGAGTATAAATATAGCTCGTAGTACTTCTTCTGGTATCAATATCTTCAGCTAGATCAGCATCAACATAGTCATGTACCTCTGAACTCTTTCTTGAGAAGCACAAGCAAGTTTCTGAAGAACCTCTTAGGTACCTCAAGATCTACTTCACAGCTTCCCATTTCCAAGATTACTCATGTATCTACTAACAACTCCCACTGCACGGGCAATATCTGGTCTTGTGCAAACCATAATATGCATAAGTGAACTAATAGCTTAAGGGTAAGGAACTTTACTCATGTGGTCTCATTCCTCCTCTGACTTGGGTGACTAATTCTTGCTGAGTCTAAAGTGACTGTTTTATCCATTTTGAACCTGCTAAGCACCTTTTTCACATACTCAGCCTGAGAGTCTCAACATGCCTCTGATTCTATCTCTGACATTTCTCATACCAAGGATTTGCTTCGCAGCTCTCAAATTCTTCATTGCAAAGTTCTGTAACATCTGCTGTTTTAGATTATCGATCTCATCAATACTAACCCCTGCAATAAGCATATCATCAACATACAACAGTATGATGATATAGGAATTGTCAAAATACCTGACATAGTAGCAGTGATCTGTCTGACATTCGTTGTACGCTGCATTGTGCATAAAATTATTTTTATCAGTAAAGTTCAAGATTTTAAAATTTGGGATGTTCATAAAGAAGTTAATGCCATGTGGTAGAAGGTAAAGAACTATTATTAAATAAGTGATGAAATATGTACTTGAAAAATCAAAAGGAAAAATTTATATAGATTCTTTCTTGGTGACTTGAGCCTACATGGTATGCCTTGGTACATACCATCTAGGTACAATAATAATGCCACATGATAATTATGACTTGTGCCTAGATGGTGTGCCTTATTGTATCACTGGTGTAACACTCTGGATTTCTCATCGGCTTACTAGAAAGTTTACACACTTCTGTTTGGTGGCTTTCCCATAGGTTTAGAGAGCTGCTTTCCTCGCATGCAATGGCGCTGGACATGCTTGGAAAGCTTATGCCTTTGAGCGTAACTGTTGTTTCCTTGAGTCACTTGGCTAGCGTATTTATTTTTAAGGAAAGTACCAAAATATTCTCTGATTTTTTGCATGGGGCCATTTTAGTTCCCAAGTTTAAAAAATTGCCAAAGTAGTTTCTAGACCTTTGATCGGATTGGACTAATTTTGTTACTTTTTGTATTGATTATACTTTTTCACCTTTGATCTGATCTTTTCAACCTTCTTTATGTTGATTAGCTTATATTCTTATCATTGAAATACACTTATAGGGCTTTCCCACTGTTGATTAGCTTATATTATTATACAGGATCTTTTCAACCTTCTTTATGTGTGCGTTATTGTATCACTGGTGTAACACTCTGGATTTCTCATCGGCTTAGTAGAAAGTTTACACACTTCTGTTTGGTGGCTTTCCCATAGGTTTAGAGAGCTGCTTTCCTCGCATGCAATGGCGCTGGACATGCTTGGAAAGCTTATGCCTTTGAGCGTAACTGTTGTTTCCTTGAGTCACTTGGCGAGTGTATTTATTTTTAAGGAAAGTACCAAAATATTCTGCTGATTTTTTACATGGGGCCATCTTAGTTCCCAAGTTTAAAAAAGTGCCAAAGTAGTTTCTAGACCTTTGATCGGATTGGACTAATTTTGTTACTTTTTGTATTGATTATACTTTTTCACCTTTGATCTGATCTTTTCAACCTTCTTTATGTTGATTAGCTTATATTCTTATCATTGAAATACACTTACAGGGTTTCCTTCACTATTGAGTAGTTACTCAATATTATTTTACCGTAAAGTTATTTATTATCATTTTTAAATTTGATCGTTAACCATTTGAATGTNGATTAGCTTATATTCTTATCATTGAAATACACTTACAGGGTTTCCTTCACTATTGAGTAGTTACTCAATATTGTTTTATCGTAAAGTTAATTATTATCATTTTTAAATTTGATCGTTAACCATTTGAATGCGGATTTGGGTTCAAATGATTTAGTGGGCTCAAACTTTAGTATGCAGCCCGCAATTATTAGAGATTCTCTTTTAATAGTTGTATATTTGTCCAAAATTGATTTTTAGTCATTTATCAAAAAATTACTTTCATCATTTCTGAATTTGATTGTTAACAATTTGATTGCAAATTTAGGTTCAGATCAGTTTTAGAGGGCTGGAAATTTGGCATGCAACCAGTATGCTGCCCTCAATTATTAGGAAGGTTATCTTTTGATAGTTGTATATNCAATTTGATTGCAAATTTAGGTTCAGATCAGTTTTAGAGGGCTGGGAATTTAGCATGCAACCAGTGTGCAGCCCTCAATTATTAGGGAGGTTATCTTTTGATAGTAGTATATNTTTTTAGTCATTTATCAAAAAATTACTTTCATCATTTCTGAATTTGATTGTTAACAATTTGATTGCAAATTTTTTCTATTACGAGGCATAAAAAGTCAAATTTATTCCTCACCTCTCCCTGTATGTGTGTGTTTGTGTGTGTTCGTGTGAGCTTCAAAAATCCAATCCTGATTTCCCTCGATAGAAACATGTAATTGCTCCAAACAGAAGTTAAACATTGTTTCTTGTGCTATTGTTTTGGATTTTTTTGTCCTGTTGGAATTCGGGCATTATTCCTTCTAAGATGGAAATATACTTTTACATTCAGTTAATAATGTGCTTTGAATATTTATCAGATTCATTCCACAAGCTATATATTTATATCAACAGAAGATCATGCTTGCATGAAGATGAAAAGTAGCATGGAATTAAGCTGTATGTAAATCTTCCTTGATTTTAATGAGTTGAATTGTAACTGTTGGATGTTAAGGCTGTTTTACTGTTCCACAGAAAGTTTGCTTTTAAAGGCATGGCAAGTGATGATGATGATAAAGTTCTTTTTTTGTGTAGTTTCCATTAATCATGTTAAGTTTTATTTTTATTTTTCTTATTTCTTTTTCTAATTATACTTGTAATGCTAATGGTATTGAAAAACAATTGAAGAAGATACTGAAGTTATACAAGCATTGGTTGTCATAGGATAGAATGTTTGCTCTAAGAAGTTATTTGAAGCAGCAGCTGAAAACTTCGAACTCACCGCTCAAAGTATTGTATCGAGCTTAATTTTTTCTTTAAGATCAACTAATTAAGCATTTGATGAGTTCGACAAGTCCCGAGCACGAGTTACTTTTTAATGCTAAATGATAAATTGTTCTATTTTCTTGTTCTCAGTAAGTTGTGATAATGTTTTACTAATTTTTAATGTCCTGGATGCAGCTTGACTCAGAAATCATAGAAGATGTTGGTCATGTTGAGTTCGAAGAACATTTTTTCAATGGATGTCGAGAAAAATCATCAGACGGCTACGATAGAAAAAAGAATCAATTGTTTCTCTCGTGATGAATAATCTGTTGTGTGGTATATATGTAAGATAAAACGATCGACAATGAAGCGAAAAAATAAAAACGAGAAAATTCTCAAAACCAGAAAACATATTGGAACAGAGATTTATGTGGTTCGGCAAATTGACTACATTCACGAAGTTGCAGAGGANTATTTGAAGCAGCAGCTGAAAACTTCGAACTCACCGCTCAAAGTATTGTATCGAGCTTAATTTTTTCTTTAACATCAACTAATTAAGCTTTTGATGAGTTCGACAAGTCCAGAGCACGAGTTACTTTTTATGCTAAATGATAAAATATTTCTATTTTCTTGTTCTCAGTAAGTTGTGATAAAGTTTTACTAATTATAACTAAATTTTTTAATGTCCTGGATGCAGCTTGACTCAGAAATCATAGAAGATGTTGGTCATGGTGAGTTCAAAGAACATTTTTTCAATGGATGTCGAGAAAAATCTTCAAACGACTACGATAGAAAAAAGAATCAATTGTTTCTCTGGTGATGAATAATCTGTTGTGTGGTATATATGTAAGATAAAACGATCGACGATGAAGCGAGAAAATAAAATAGAGAAAATTCTCAAAACCAGAAAACATAGTGGAACAGAGATTTATGTGGTTCGGCAAATTGCCTACATTCACGAAGTTGCTGAGGATTTTATTACTTGAGGGTTTACACCCGTCGATGTCGTCAACAAACAAAAGAAAGTTTTTTTCTTCCTCGCTCTCTTCTTCTTCTCTCTACCTCTCCCTCTTTCTCTCTCTACAACCACAAGAAGAAAAGCACACAGGAAGAAGCTTTGAGAAGGGGAGCCGAAAAAACCTTGCGACCGTGTTGTGCCCGGAGTTCAGTCGCAAAGAGCCAGGCGTGGATTGCAGCTTGCGATGTCTTCTATTCCTCGTTTCGAACCACTCATAGAAGCCATCCACCTATTGGACAGAAATAAGGGTGAAGCAGCGCTTCACTTCGCGGGCAGTAGAGGGAGGAAGGCGGAAGCAATGAGCGGGAACAAGTAATTTTTTCATTATTATTTTTGGTAATCGGGCTCCACCACATAACAAATCTCCCACTTGGAGACCGGTACACAGGTTATAACGTTTTTTTCCTCAAACTGATATCCTCCACCGGCGGCATCGCTCTTTTATTCAAATATGTTATCCTCCACCTCTGCAACTTAAGGCTTCTGTCTTCAAGTTAGAAGACCAACTGAAGCTGCGCACAACTTCAGTTTCTCAAGTGTAGCACTCTTAGTCAACATATCAGTAGGGTTCTTGCTTTCACAAATTTTCTTAAACAACAATTGTCCATCATCCAACAATGACCGTATGAAGTGATACATGATCTGAATATGCTTGGTCCTGGACTGAAATGTTGGATTCCTGACAAAGAATATTGCGCTCTGATTATCACTATAGAGAATTCCATTCTGATTATTCTTCCCAATTCTTTCAAGAAGCCCTGTAGTCATATCATCTCCTTCGCAGCCTCTGACACTATTATATACTCTGTTTATGTAGTAGACAACGAAACTGTCTTATGCAAATTAGAGTTTCATGACACTGTTGTGCTACCAAGAGTATAAATATAGCTCGTAGTACTTCTTCTGGTATCAATATCTCCAGCTAGATCAACATCAACATAGTCATGTACCTCTGAACTCTTTCCTGAGAAACACAAGCAAGTTTCTGAAGAACCTCTTAGGTACCTCAAGATCCACTTCACAGCTTCCCAATGTTCTTTTCCAGGATTACTCATGTATCTACTAACAACTCTCACTGCACGGGCAATATCTGGTCTTGTGCAAACCATAATATGCATAAGTGAACTAATAGCTTAAGGGTAAGGAACTTTACTCATGTGGTTTTGTTCCTCCTCTGACTTCGGTGACTAATTCTTGTTGAGTCTAAAGTGACCGTCTTATCCATTTTGAACCTTCTAAGCACCTTTTTCACATACTCAGCCTGAGAGTCTCAACATTCCTCTGATTCTATCTCTGACAATTTTCATACCAAGGATTTGCTTCGCAACTCTCAAATTCTTCATTGCAAAGTGCTCTGACATCTACTGCTTTAGATTATCGATCTCATCAATATTGGCCCCTGCAACAAGCATATCATCAACATTCAACAGTATGATGATATAGGAATTGTCAAAATATCTGACATAGTAGCAGTGATCTGTCTGACATCTGTTGTACGCTGCACTGTGCTTAAAATTATTTTTATCAGTAAACTTCAAGATTTTAAAATTTGGGATGTTCATAAAGAAGTTAATGCCATGTGGTAGAAGGTAAAAAACTATTATTAATTAAGTGATGAAATATGTACTTGAAAAATCAAAAGGAAAAATTTATATTCTTGGTGACTTGAGCCTACATGGTATGCCTTGGTACATACCATCTAGGTACAATAATAATGAATAATAATGCCACATGATTATGACTTGTGCCTAGATGGTGTGCCTTATTGTATCACTGGTGTAACACTGGATTTCTCATCGGCTTACTAGAAAGTTAACACACTTCTGTTCGGTGGCTTTCCCATAGGTTTAGAGAGCTGCTTTTCTCGCATGCAATGGCGCTGGACATGCTTGGAAAGCTTATGCCTTTGAGCGTAACTGTTGTTTCCTTGAGTCACTTGGCTAGTATATTTATTTTTAAAGAAAGTACCAAAATATTCTTTTGATTTTTTACATGGGGCCATTTTAGTTCCCAAGTTTAAAAAAGTGCCGAAGTAGTTTCTAGACCTTTTATCGGATTGGACTAATTTTGTTACTTTTTGTATTGATTATACTTTTTCACCTTTGATCTGATCTTTTCAACCTTCTTTATGTTGATTAGCTTATATTCTTATCATTGAAATACACTTACAGGGCTTTCCCACTGTTGATTAGCTTATATTATTATACAGGATCTTTTCAACCTTCTTTACGTGTGCGTTATTGTATCACTGGTGTAACACTCTGGATTTCTCATCGGCTTAGTAGAAAGTTTACACACTTCTGTTTGGTGGCTTTCCCATTGGTTTAGAGAGCTGCTTTCCTCGCATGCAATGGCGCTGGACATGCTTGGAAAGCTTATGCCTTTGAGCGTAACTGTTGTTTCCTTGAGTCACTTGGCTAGTGTATTTATTTTTAAGGAAAGTACCAAAATATTCTGCTGATTTTTTACATGGGGCCATTTTAGTTCCCAAGTTTAAAAAAGTGCCAAAGTTGTTTCTAGACCTTTGATCGGATTGGACTAATTTTGTTACTTTTTGTATTGATTATACTTTTTCACCTTTGATCTGATCTTTTCAACCTTCTTTATGTTGATTAGCTTATATTCTTATCATTGAAATACACTTACAGGGTTTCCTTCACTATTGAGTAGTTACTCAATATTATTTTATCGTAAAGTTATTTATTATCATTTTTAAATTTGATCGTTAACCATTAGTATGCAACCCGCAATTATTAGATATTCTCTTTTAATAGTTGTATATTTGTCCAAAATTGATTTTTAGTCATTTATCAAAAAATTACTTTTCATCATTTGTGAATATGCAGATCGTTAACAATTTGATTGCAAATTTAGGTTCAGATCAGTTTTAGAGGGCTGGGAATTTAGCATGCAACCAGTGTGCAGCTCTCAATTATTATGGAGGTTATCTTTTGATAGTTGTATAATTATCCATAATGGATTTTTAGTCACGTTTCTACAAATGCATATATTGTGGGAATATTGTATCGTGGCATATGAAGTTTTTTATTTTGTGCTTAATGTTTATATAGATGGGATGTTATTAGTTGAATTCAAGTTGAATTGTTGAAGTAGAGGAATTCTTTGGGCCTATTGTCATAGGAAAATACTGTTTAGACTTAAAAAGTAAAATTTTATGAGATGGTGGTGGGACCTATAAGCTTTATGGCACAGAATGCTGGCATGTAAAGCAAAAGCATAAAATTAAGTGTTGCTGAGTGAAGAATGCTCAGCTGGATATATCTTTTTACACAGAGATAAAATGCAAAAAATAAATTTATTCGTGAAAGGGTTAGAGTGGTTGCAGTGGACAGCAAGAGTAGAGAGAGTCGACTGAGATGGTTTTTGGTCTCATTAATTGTCAAATCACTTGGTGACTTAGTTGGAAAGTAAATGTTTTAAATTTGGCTTATGTTAAGAAATGTAGAGGTTGACCTACAAAGACTTGTGCATGTCAATCTCTTCTGCTTCTTTTTGTGACCTTTATCTTCGAACAAATTCGTGCAATTTTGTGGCGAGTAAAAAAGTACTCCCCTTAATCATCACTATGAATTGTGAGAATTTATGCATTTCTAGCCTTTATTTTCTCTCTTTTCTCTCTCTTTGTGGACGGGGCGATGATGATGAAATCTATCATGAAAGACAATATTTCTAACTTTATGGTGGAGCAAAAACTTCATTCGATGTTGGTTAAGTGATTGTGTTATTCTCATCCAGTGGTAATGGAGTAGCTTGGATGGCCTATGCATCTGTTGTGGGTAACTACTACTTTCATTTTCACTAATTGAGAATGAATAGTTGGATCTGCATGTTGATTCAATGAAAACGAATCTGAGTCCATTTTTTTCTAATTGAGGATTGGTGGCATATATGGTGTTCTCTCTCTCTCTCTCTCTTTATATATTAAAACTAGAGAAAGAGGTAGGTCTAAATTGGCTCGTTCCTAGCTACTTGTTCTCTGCATGTTTTAAATTTGTTTTACATTTTATTGAGTCTATCTGTATCTTTTTGTTGGGGTATTGCTGTACTTGTATCGTATGGGTAGGATGCCTCTTTTGGGCTCTTCTCATACAAATTCGTGCAATTTTGTGGCGAGTAAAGAAGTAGTGGAGCAAAAACTTCATTCGATGTTGGTTAAGTGATTGTGTTATTCTCATCGAGTGGCAATGGAGTAGCTTGGATGGCCTATGCATCTGTTGTGGGTAACCGCTACTTTCATTTTCACTAATTGAGAATGGATGGTTGGATATGCATGCTGATTGAATGAAAACGAATCTGAGCCCATTTTTTTCTAATTGAGGATTGGTGGCATATATGGTGCTCTCTCTCTCTCTCTCTATATATATATATATATTAAAACTAGAGGAAGAGGCAGGACTAAACTGACTCGTCCCTAGCTATTTGTTCTCTGCATGTTTTAAATTTGTTTTACATTTTATTGAGTCTATCTGTATCTTTTTGCTGGGGTATTACTGTACTTGTATCGTATGGGTAGGGTGTCTCTTTTGGGCTCTTCTTATACAGTCTTTATGTATCATTTCTTTTCAATAAAACATATATATATTTATATTTATATGTTAAAAAATTATATATATATATATATATATATATATTATTAAAAAAAATTTTATAAATAAAAATAGTTGGTGGTGGAATAATATGCAAGAAAAGATAAAATATAAGAAGTTATGTTATAAAAATTGGTTTAAATGTGAAAGCTTAGAGAACTTGAAAAAATATCAAACGACCCGTAGAGAGTCTAAAGGAACAATCTGTGACGCAAAAAATTCTGTTTTTAATGATCTTTATAATTAATTAGATACTAAGAAGGCTAAAAAATATATGTATACACTAGTCAAACAAAGAAAAGAAAAGTAAAGATTTTACTCCAGTAAAGTGTATTAAAGATAAAAATTAAAAAGTAATTGTCTTAGAGAAAGATATTCAACATAGGTGGGTGAGTTATTTTGATAAACTTTTTAATAAAGTTTCTGAAAATACGATCGATCTTAGTAATCTCAATATCGTGAATAATAATAAAACGTTTCATTTTTACCGTCGCATTAGTAAAAAGGAAGTTGATGAGGCTTTAAAGAAAACCAAGGGTGGAAAGTCTGTAGGAACTGATGATATTCCAATTGAAGTGTAGAAATATTTGGGAGATTTGAGAGTTTCTTGGCTTACTAAACTCTGTAATATTATTTTAAAAACTAAAAAGATGCATGAGGGGTTGAGGAAGAGTATTTTGGTTCCCATTTTTAAGAATAAAGGGGATGCATAAGAGTGTGTAAATTATAGAGGAATTAAGTTGATTTGTCATATTTTAAAGTAAGTTGATGTGTCATACTTTAAAGTTATGGGAGAGGAAATTGAACATAGGTTAAGACGCATCACAAAGATTTCTCATAATCAATTTGGATTTATGTCGGACAGATCTACAATAGAAGCTATTCATTTATTGAGAGGTTTGATGAAGAAGTTCAGAGATAATAAGGAGAATCTACATTTGATTTTTATTGATTTAGAAAAACCTTACGATAAGGTTCCAAGAGATATCCTTTGGAGAGTCCTGGAGAAGAAAGGTGTTGATATGACTTATATTCAAGTCATTTAAGATATGTATACTAGAGTTGTTACTTGTGTTCAAACTGAAGGAGGATTGGTCAAATTCTATTGGATTACATTAGGGATGGGCTTTAAGTCCTTATCTTTTTGTTTTAGTTATGGATGGTCTTACTAGATATCTACAGGAGGATGTACCTTGGTGTATGCTTTTTGCTGATGATATCCTTCTCGTGGATAAACGAGAGAAAAAGCCCAGGAAAAACTTGAATTATGGAAGTCTACATTGGAGTTTAAAGGCCTTTGTTTAAGTAGAACTAAAACTGAATACATGGAATGTAATTTTAGTAGTAATAGCTCTAGTGACAGAAGTGTGACTTTGGGTGATAAAATTATTAAAAAGTGTGAACGATTTAGATATCTTGGGTCCATTGTTCGAAGCGATGGTGATATAGATGGGATGTTAATAGTAGAATTCAAGTTGGTTGGTTGAAGTGGAGGAATGCTTCGAGCCTTTTGTGTGATAGAAAAATACCTCTTAGATTGAAAGGAAAATTTTATAAGACAGTAGTGAGACCTGCAATGCTCTATGGCGTTGAATGTTGGCCTTTAAAAGAGAAGCATAATAATAAGTTAAGTGTCGTCGAAATGAGAATAATTAGGTGGATGAGTGGTTTTACACTAGAGACAAAATGCGAAATGAATATATTCGTAATAGGGTTGGTGTAGCTCCTGTGACGGACAAAATTAGAGAAAGTCGTCTTAGATGGTTTGGTCACATTAAACGTCGACCATCTGATGATCTGATTAGGAGAGTAGATGTTTTAGATTCGCTTGTGTTAAGAAAGGCAGAGGTAGACCTAGGAAGACTTGGGCTTATTGTATTAAAAATGATCTTAATTTATTAAATCTAATTGAAAATACGAGTTACTTTGCTAGATACTCTTATCTTCAAGAAAGGGC
>JXCR01031574.1:0-50095 GCA_002079205.1 Phalaenopsis hybrid cultivar | reverse complement strand
TATATATATATATATATATATATATATATATATATATATATATATATATATATATATATATATATATATATATATATATATATATATATATATATATATATATATATATATATATATAGCTTCGAAGAACAGCTTTCTTCACATGCAACGACGATGGACTGTCCACTTACCGAGCGCAGTTCACAAGCCAGAGTCGGGGCTGGCTTGAACTTGGCTTATTAGCTTATCAAGTTTAGTTCACGAGTCACTTACTGAGCTGGCTCATGAGTCTGCTTGGCTTACTTACACCCCTTGTTGGACATGCTTGTATGGCTTATGCTTTGAGTGTAATTGTTGTTTCCTTGAGTCATTGGTTGTTGTATTTATTTTTAAGGAAATGTGCCAAAGTAGTCTCCTGATTGTTTATATGAGTCCGTTTTAGTCCCACTATTTCTAAAAGTGCCAGAGTAATGTTTTGACTTTTTAAATTGTGTTGAAATAGGCCACCTTGGGAATGGTGATTAAATTTAACGTGCAAGGCGTTCTTATTCCTGTCCAAGGTGCTTTAGAGATCTCTTCTCACGTGCATGGGGCAATTAACGATCCGATTTTTGGCACGAAAAATATTTGGCTCGTAGCTCAGCTCGTTTATTTCGATCTGATCTTGATTCTAGCCAAAATTTGAATCAATTTTTGAGCAATTAATAATCTTTGAGCTAAATTCGCTAAATTCACAGCCTGATCCGGATTTCGGGCTTGAACTGGGGTCCACTCGAAAAAAAATTCTGTCCAAAATTTGGCTCGTAGTTCTGATATCGATCCAAGCCAAAATTTGAATCAATTTTCGAGGGATTAACGATCTTTGAGCTGAATTCACAGATCGCTTTGCACGTTAGGTGCTTTACTTGTAGTTCTGATATCGATCCAAGCCTGATCATTGACTGACACCAAGGTGCTTTACTCTCTCTCTCTCTCCCCAGGTCCTACGTGTGATTGGGCGGTGATTAAATTAAGGACCCTGGTGATTTGTTTTAGTACAAAATCATGTATTCATGCATCTCGATCAAACTATTCAGAATTTAATAAAAATAAAAATAATGTGGTGAAGACAAAATATTGTTATGGAGTCAGATGAGAGTAGCGGAAATGTGCCAAAGTAGTCTCCTGATTGTTTATATGAGTCTGTTTTAGTCCCACTGTTTCTAAAAGTGCCAGAGTAATGTTTTGACTTTTTAAATTGTGTTGAAATAGGCCACCTTGGGAATGGTGATTGAATTTAACGTGCAAGGCGTTCTTGTTCCTGTCCAAGGTGCTTTAGAGATCTCTTCTCTCGTGCATAGGGCAATTAACGATCCGATTTTTGGCACGAAAAATATTTGGCTCGTAGCTCAGCTCGTTTATTTCGATCTGATCTTGACTCTAGCCAAAATTTGAATCAATTTCTGAGCAATTAATAATTTTTGAGCTAAATTCGCTAAATTCACAGCTTGATTCGGATTTTGGGCTTGAACTGGGGTCCACTCGAAAAAAAATTCTGTCCAAAATTTGGCTCGTAGTTCTGATATCGATCCAAGCCAAAATTTGAATCAATTTTCGAGGGATTAACGATCTTTGAGCTGAATTCACAGATCGCCTTGCACGTTAGGTGCTTTACTCGTAGTACTCTCTCTCTCTCTCTCTCCAGGTCCTACGTGTGATTGGGCGGTGATTAAATTAAGGACCCAGGTGATTTGTTTTAGTACAAAATCATGTATTCATGCATCTCGATCAAACTATTGAGAATTTAATAAAAATAAAAATAATGTGGTGAAGACAAAATATTGTTATGGAGTCAGATGAGAGTGGCGGGGCAGTCCATCTGGTAGGCTTCGGCAAAGCGCTCGATGGAAGGAACGGTGTTGCGGAGGGATGAGGAGAAGGCCTTGAACTGAGCAATGAGCTTGAGGCATTCCGATTCATAGTCGAAGGAGAGACTAGGTCATGAACATAAGCCTTCACTTCCATGGCTGCGATCCATACAATGTTGGCCACGATAAGATCTGGACCTTCTCGGATCTACAAGAGCGTGGACATATGTGTGTGTGCGCGCGAATGACCTAGCTTATTGGTGCGACCTCTGGCATAAGTCCCTCGGGTCGGGGGGTTCGAATCCCGTGGCGCGAGCTATTCGAATCAGATACATGCATGTCTGGGTTTTCAACCCATTGGGGAAATCGATAGTTGGTGTCCACTTGACCAATTATCAAATTGTCTTATAAAAAATAAATAAATAAATAAATCAATATATATATATATATATATATATATTCGTGTGTGCGTGTGTGCTGGCCTGCAAGATTATATTGGCTTAATTTCTCCAATTTTTGTCTATTTTGAGGCATACGAAATCAAATATCCCTACCTCTCCCTCTGTGTGTGTTTGTGTGTTAGTGCCGGTTCCAAAAATCCTAGCCCGATATCCCTCAATAGAAAAATAAATGAAAATGAATAAGAGAGTTTTATGCGTTAAATTTTTTTGTAGACATAGAGAATAGCCCGTAGATTTTGCCCAAATTTTGCGAGGATTGAGATAATGTTGCTTAACTCCCTCTATGTCTGCATGTAAATGCTCCCCGTATATAAATCTTTAGTTGCTTTTAGCTCACTCTCTCTCTCTCTCCCCCTCTCCAGGTCCCCTTTTTGATTGGGCGGTGATTAATTTAAGGACCCAGGTGATTTTTTTAAACTACAAAATCATGTATTTATGAATCTCGATCAAACTATTGAGAATCTAATAAAAATGAAAATAAAAATGTGGGTTGGGGTTTTATCAAGAATTTTGATATCGGAGCGAGAGCTTGAAAAAAGGACGAGGGTGGTTAATTTGTAAATTGTATTGTTTTGGGCGATCCTTTTGTAATTTCCTTTTAATTTTTACCTACGTGCCACATTCCCTATGAGAAAAAGTGTAAACGTAATAATTAAAGATTAGGTTTTTTGATATGTAAATACAGGAGGATAATTGGGTGGTATTTATCTAAATGCTTTGCATGCCTTTTAAGTTGCATTTATTTTACTCCCTATTTTTTTCTTTGGGCAGAACAGTCGCCCTTTAATTCTATCTGTTGTGTTGAGCAGTCTTAAGATGCACCATCCCATATATGCTTTATGGTTGCGAGTTTAAGTTCTCAGAAAATTAGAGAAGATATTATGTTTCCTGAGTAAAAAAGCATAGGTTGGATAGTTATTTAGTTTTATGTATGTAAATGCCCCAAAAAATGACATGATGTGCACCATCTCATTTATGAATAAGCCTATTCTTGGTATTGGCTTTTTTTGGTTAAATATAGCTTTATTATATCCATCTCAAAGAAAATTCACGGATTGTATCTTCATGATATTTGTTACTCAAATTTTTGTATAATTCCACATTTACTATATGGTTTGGAAGCTTCTCTTCTACTTATTTTTGCCACTTGTATCTTACAAACAATTCAGTGCATCTTTGTGGTGAGTAAAATTTACTCGGCCTAATTTTCATCACTTTGAATTCTCAGAATCTTTGCATATCTCTTCATCATTTTCTTACTTTATGGATTGGGCGATGATGATCAAATCTGTCATGAAAGACAATCTTGGCAACCTTATGGTGGAGCAGAGCTTCATTAGACGTTGTTTTGGTGATTTGTGCTGTTCTCATTCAAAGGCAATGGAGTAGCTTTGATGGGATGTGTATCTGTTTTGGGTAACTGTTACTTCAATTTTCACTGATTGAGAATTGGTGGTTGGATCTTTTTTTAGATTGAATGAAAATGAATATGAGCCCATTTCCATTCCGCACTTTTCTATAGAATATATTTTTATATCTTAAACCAGTTTAGTTACGATTTCTGGATGAGCTTTAAGATCTGTTTAGGGAAGTTGCAGCTTATTCAGCTTATCTCTATAAGCAGCTTATCTTGATTAGCTGACTGACTGTTTGGGGCAACTATTTGAAAATAGTTGATTTGTAACTTTTTGTGGATAATTCACCATTTTGTCTCCGTTAAGTAATGTTGTTTGTAATAGAATTGTTTTGACAATATATTTGATAGTGCATAAGCAGATAAGTTAATTCTATTTTTTTAGAGTGTATATATGTTTTGATTGTTTTGATTTTTTATCCCTAAAAGCCTCATCAGAATACTTTCATCATTAATTAGCTAAGCACAGTTTTTCATTATATTATATAAAAGTGGAGATCAAAGATTCTATTTGATGCGGCATTGGTCATTGGAAACTAATGGTTGTTTAGCCATTGTGCAGATGTTATGGAGAAGATTTGGTGCAACTCACAATTTTCTAATTTTACTTTGACAAAACTTCTTGGAAGTTGTCCATAGGGATGTTGTAAGTAATTATGGAGTTATAAAAACCCCCTCTCGTTCACTTCCAAAAGCTAATGGGTCCATGAGCTCAATGCTATTATAGTAAATCGTTTGGTAAAAACTTTTTGGAAGAAAATTAAATATTTAAAATCAAGTGTTCCAAGGATCATATCCTCGCAATCCCTGGAAGGTTTTGTCAGTGATTTTCATTGTTTACTTTCAACCTTGTAATTAGTGATTGGTTAATTCTTAGATTATTTCTTTTTATTAACCGACAAGCAATAATCATTGGAAAACTTGATTTTAAATTTTAAAAAGTGAATTACACCTTTTCATGCATGGTATGATGATATGCATGTAAAAAAATAAAGTTTTAATTGCTAGATATGTAAATAGATTTGAACTTAGCGGTATGTAGGCAAATCTTCCAAGAAAGGAATAGAAATAAGAGAAAAATATATGATAGAAGGTAGAGACCAGAGACCATCCATCATCGTTCTCTATAACCGCTAAATCGGAGAAACTTAAAGCCTTCTCTTTTCTTCAATCCTTCTTAGAAAGTAGAAACAGAAAACACTAGCCCCCGTGCCATGGTGGGATCGAACCGTTGACCTGAGGGGACTTACAGTGACCCCACCATCAGCAGACCAAGGCTTGCGGCACATAGACAAACTGATATATATATAAAAGGAATGGCCTGAGGCTATTATACGAGCCCCAATCATCCCTAATGCGCCTAACAATTCAAGTCCACACCCTACTCTCGGGGGGATTGGAAGTGCAGACTAGAGCGGATTTACGACTGACAAGCAGATGCCCGATCAACTGATCTGAGTACGCGGCGCGTATATATATTTAAATGTAAGGAATGGTCGTAGGCTATTAAAGGAGCCCAAATCATCCTTAGGTGTGTTAAATATTTGCATACCACACCCTACAAACGAGGGGATTCGAACTCGTGATCTAAGGGCACTTACGACTTTCAGAGAGGCTGCTCTACAAATAGGCCACGGTACGCGCACATATATATATATATATATATATATATTTACCATGATGGAGTAAAGTTCATCATGGAGTCCTTTAAAGATCCGCTTTTCTCAAGCAGTGGGGATATAGCAGCTAGGATGGCCCAGGTATTTGAGGTAACCACTGCTTCAACGGGCTAGCCATAATTAACTTATCGGATATATGTTGTTTGACGAAATTAAAGTCTAGGTGTTAGATATGTAAATACATAGAGTTGAGTGGCTGGTATGTAATACGCCCAGACACCCAATAATTTTGTGGTCCTTCAGAGATCCACTCTTCTCAAGCGGATGGGGAAATAGCAGCGTGGAAGGCCCATGTGTTTGAGGGGCAACCACTGCTTCCGATGAGCAAGCTGAAGTGATGTGGATGTTTTATTTGATTGTTATTTTCTTTATGATTTTCAAGAAATGAATGGAATTTAGCTTTTTACAAAAAATATACGGTATAGCGGTGAATTTTCACAAAACCTCTCTGAATTTCATGAATTTCTTTCATGTTGATTCTGCGATGAAGATTGAATTGAAGTTTGGAGTTGTCTCTTATCATGATGCTCCAGGGATATCTCAATTTCCTAATCAATGGTCATGGTGTAACTCGAATGACTGATGCTTATAAAGCCTGAGTACGAGTAGCTTAACTTTGGCAGCCTTGCATCTGTGGTAGAGTAGTGGTTAGTTGGTTCTGTTTGAAAATTGAAAGAGTTTAATAAGCCTCCAATTTCCCAATTTCTTTCTGCACTTTTTAATATCTTCAGGCTGCCAATAGGGACCTCATGAGCTTTGTGGTAACACGATTTGGGCAGCTTTTAAGCAAGATTTGATCTGCATCGTGTGAAACAGCGAAGGTGACATCTTTAAATCCTACAGAATCCTAAATCTTGTTTTTCCTCCATTTTGTCCTAAATATGACGGAAGCGTCATATCAAAGTATCAGTAATGTCTACTTTTGTATAGCTTAGTACACCTTTATTTGCTTGTGTTCTCATTTTATTAGGACGCTAAATGTTCTACTAGTGAATATTAAACTTAAGGTTTCAAATGTGTAAATGTGTAAAAATTGTGTGGTTTGTAGGATGGGTTTGCCAATACTGGAGGTTAGGGCTCTCATTAGCTGTAATAGGGATGTCGAAAAAACTCGTCTTTCACGAGCAGCTTGTATTCGTCTCTTTTAGTTGGTTCTGTTTGAAAATTGAATAAAAGTTCAATCAGCCTCCAATTCCCCAAATTCTTTCTGCTCTTTTTTATATTTTCAGGCTGCCAAAAGGGGCCTCATGAGCTTTGTGGTAACTTGATTTGGGCAGCTTTTAAGCTGGATTTGATCTGCATCTTGTCAATCTCATAAATCGATCGTGCCCCGATTTAGGATACGATTCTTCTGTGATTGCAATTTGGTTAAGCTCTTTATTATTAATTCATAAGGGAAATTATTTTATTTATACTTAAATGATTTTAGTTTTGTTTATTTGGTTTTTTTACTTTGACCTGTTATTTTAAATTTAAATTAGAAAAGAATTATGTGATTTCATCTATACATTTAACCGGAGAACGGATTCGTCAATCTTCAGTTAAGATTTATCCGAATATGAAGTCCGCGATTATCCTGCTCCTCTATACGCAGACGGCCCGGTGCGAGGAAATTCCTAGCTCATTTGTTTTATCATTTATGAGAGATATGGATAATATAGCTTGACCCTCGACTCTTCTGCTAGCCTTAAATCAAGGCAGTTGATTACGTTGGATAACTTCCTCAATGGCTTATGGTAGTAGCGGAGGGAAGGACGGGAAAGATGGGAGTTTCGGTGGTCTCTGTAAGCCACGATCCGTTGTTGTCTTCCCAGCTAGCTCTAATGGCGACTGTATCGTGAAACTCCGTTCACGAAGGTGATGGTTTTGTGTCATCATGATATTTTTTCAATTTTTTTTATAATCCCACATTTATTGTATTGTTTATTCTTTCCGCCATCCATATCTTATAAACTACTCCATGCAATTCCAAGGCGACTAATGAATTTCTCACCCCTAATTTTTGAAAAATAATTTTTATCACTATGAATCACTCAAGCATCTCCGCACCTCTCTTTATGTATTGGGCGATGATGATGAAATCAATCATGAAAGAGAATCTTGCCAACCCTATGGAAAGCAGAACTTCTTTAGATGCCGATTCAATAATGCATATTGTTATCTTCCTGTGGCAATGGAGTAGCTTGGATGGCCTGTGCATCTGTTGTGGGTAATCGCTATTTCCATTGTCACTGATTGAGAGTTGGTGGTTGGAACGGCCTGTTGTTTGAATGAAAACGATTCTGAGCCCATTCCCATTCTCTACTTTTCTATAAAACATATTTTGATATCTTAAACCAGTTTAGTTAGGGTTACTGGATGAGCTTTAATTGATAGGGTTGCTGGATTTTTAGTCATGTTTCTACAAATTAATACATTACTATTGAATAATTATTGAAATTTTATTTTATCAAAAAAATTATTTATCACATGTTTAAATTTGATCATTAACAAATTTTATGTAGATTTGGGTTCATGTCAATTTTAGAGGGCTTTATCAGTAGTATGCAGCCCTGATTTTTAGAGGCTACCTTTTAATAGTTCTATATTTGTTAATATTGGATTTTTAGTCATGTTTCTTTAGATGAACATATTACAGGAATATCATATTTTGTGCCATATGAAGTTATTTATATTTTGCTGAATGATGATATAGATAGGGTTGTTATTAGTAGAAGTAAAGTTGGCTAGTTGAATTGGAGGAGTGCAACGGGCCTATGTGATGGAAAAATGGCATTTTGACTTAAAATGTAAATGTAAATTTTAATAAGATGGTGGTGAGACTTGCAATTATGACTGTGAATTTAGCTCGAAGATTATTAATTGTTTGAAAATCGATTTATATTTTGGCTTGGATTGGGATTGGATTGAAATAATCGAACTGAGCTGAGCCAAAACTTTGTATTGAATTTTTTTAGCGGATTTTGAGCTCAGATTGATCGACACGTAGACTTTTTTATTAATAACAATCATATATATAACGCTAAGTAAAATTCAATATAACAAGTCAGAAGCCGATTTCGAGCTAGAATGGATCCAAATATTTAAATTTGAGTCAGCTTGTTTCTATTTTGAGTCATGTCAAGCTCAGTTCAATTTCAAATCGGCTCGGCTCGAACTTGAATATAATGATCCACGAGCCTATTTCGAACTTCACTAAATCTATTTTAGTTGATTTGAGTCTGCCCTAGATCGGCTCTAAATCGGACAATGCTTTATGGCACAGAATGTTAGCCTATAAAAGAAAAGTATTAAATTTATTCAAGCGTATTTGAGAGGAGAATGTTGGGAAGGATGAGTGATTTTACACTTAGAGACATTGTGAAACAAATATATCCTTGAAAGGGTTTGCCACTCCCAGTCCCAATTCCCCTCTCGAAAGGTCTTAAGTTCAGCTGCCTCTCCCTCTTCTGACTCCTCTCGAAATCCTTTCGGCCGCGAGAGCTTAGGGTTTGTCGTTTGTGTTCTTTTTCTAATATCTACTTATATTTTTTCTCGGACTGTCAGTGTTGGCTCGATTGCTCGGTATTTTTGCTTGGTTGCTCGATATTGTTGCTTGGTTGCTTGTTTGGTTACCTGGGTGTTATCTTTGAGTATTTTTCTTCTAATATTTCATATTTTTCTTCGGGTTCGCCTCGTCTTAAATTTTCTTAATTTTCTTGTAGATTTATTTAGATTTTTTTAGTAAAATCTGGGAGTGAAATCTCGCATATTTCATTTATATCAGTTATTTTTTATGGATGAGATATGATATAAGAGTTTTGTTGTGAAATTTAGTTCGGCTATTGTGCATTTGTGCGGTGATTCATACAAGTTTAAGCTTGTGCTGCGGTTTGGCTATTGCCTCTAGATCATAATTTTTTTTTTATGGATGACTTTGTGAAGTATACAATGCTTCTTTTGTTTAGTTTTTCAAAACAATAACACCTCTTTTTCTAAATTTTTTTTTAACTTTATCAGTTTCACTTTGGTGGTTTAGGGCATGAATCTTTGTGAAGTGCATGTACATTGATATAATATTCTCGTTCCGCCAAATCCTAATGCGTGGTTTTATGCATGCTAAAAAAATAATATGTTGCTCAGTGTTCAACTTAAAGCTTTAGGTTGGCTTAACTTGTTTCTGAACAAAAGAGTACAAGCACATCAAGTATAATCCAACTTTAATATTTTGATACGGAGTCCTGACCTGTTTATATTATATTCTCCTGTTTAAATTTTGTTTCCTAATTGTATAATAATTGTTTGCTGACATAATATGCTGCTGTTTGCTGACATAATTGTGCACTATTGTAATCTCTTCTTTATTTTAAGCTTTTTATTGAACACTCAATATTATTTACGTAGTTTTTTTATGTATTTTAAATCTATTTGTTAGTTTTCTACATTTGCACAATTGCAAGTTACAACTAAGCTGGCCTTAAAGGGTAAGAGTATGAAGTAAGAAAGGACTTGTAGTAGCCAGTAGGGGTGTACACGGTGTGAATCACGTCTTCTACTCTAATTATCTATGTAGATTGTGTCACATTTTTACAACTAGTCTCACATTCTCTATGGAGATGTTGTCACATTTTTAGGAAAGTTACACTCATCAGTATATGTTATATTAAAACCATTCTTGATAAATTTCATAGATTAATTCGGCCAAAAAGCCTAATTATCTTTGAAAAAAATGTTCTATACTCTGAAGATCTGAGTAACATTCTTGGATATGGTGGCTCTAATCCATATTTTACCTACATGAGTATTCTAGTATCTATACACATGCATATATCGGTCGGTTTCCCACCTTTGGTTCACTGAATTAGGGATATCTTATATTGTTGGAAAATTAAAGCCCTCTCTTTTGCTTGGAGATATCAACTTTTTAATAATGTTTGATCAACTAATTGGCAGAAACATTCCTGTGTCTCCCCTCTGTCCCCTTTATAATGTTGATTGCTGAGAATGAGTCCTCAACTCATCTCTTCTTTACTTCTTCTCAGATGTAGTTCTCAAAGGATGGTCACCTTGGACATCTCTATTTGCATGCTAGATATGATTCATATCTCTATTAAAATGACATGTACATGACTGAGAAGGAAATCTGCTTTCTTCGCATGCAATGGCAATGGATATGCTTGGAAGGTTTGTGCTTTGAATTTAACCACAGCATCAACGAGTCACTGGTTGGAGTATTTGTTTTTGAGGAAAGTGCGAAAATTGTCCCCTTGTTTACATAGGGCTGTTTTAGTTTTGAAGTCTATAAAAGTGCCAGATTAGTTTCCAGACTTTTTAAATTTTAACATAAGTAGGACTCTTTGGATATGATGTTTAAATTCAATATGGATGGGTTTTTTTCCCCGTATAAGGTGCTTCAGAGATCTTCTTTCTCTTGCAATGGCTGTGGAGAAGCTTGGATAGCCTATGCCTCTGCAGGTAACTGCTGTTTTCATGTGTCATTGGTTTAGAAAATGAAATTCCTTTTTTTTTTTATGGAATTAATGCGAATTTGAGGTTCATATTTCACTTTTCTGTCTTAGTTTCTATTTTTTTGCCTTTTTTTTTAAATGACCGGATAAGGGGGACCCGAACTCAGGTGGTATTGTATAAATATATTAGTGACGCATCACTCTACGTGGATCACTAAATTCTCGAAAGAAAACTTGCATGGATTCTTTGGTGGCTGCTTTAATATATTTTTGTATATTTTATATTAATATATATTTTTAAGCGAGCCGGCTTATGAGCTAATGAGTCCAATCGGAGTTTGCCTGGTCCTAGCTCACTAGCCACTTCTCAAGTTGAGCCCTGGAACATCTATGCAGTGACATGCGATTTTGGGCATATTTCTACAAATGAACATCTATTCAGTGACATGCGATGGTTCATAAAATGGTTCAGTTTATATTCTGCAATTCCATGCAAGTGATGCTAGACGTAATGCATTTTTCATAAAAAACGTCTTTGGAAATTTCTGATGTAACGGAGTGAATAAAATAAAGGAAGCTTTACATCGTGCCACTCAATTACAATTTATTTACATGGCTAACACCTGAACTTCAATTTTTACATTCATGCCACCTTACCTATATGTGACAAGGATATTTCATTGGGCAACCTTTGCATCGTACGCATCAGTGAGAGAGAAATGATGGGTGCTTCTGCTTGCAGATTGAATTAAGATAAATCTGAGCCTCTCATTTTGCTTTTTTTTCTTCAAAATTTTTTTTTTAGATTTTCAGGTAACAAAGAGAAGCCTTTTTTGGTAGCTGAATTTGGGCAAACAGCTAAAATAACAACTTTTAACCACTCAAAATCTAAAATCCATTTCTTTTCTATCTTAATCTTAAATCTATGATTTAGTATGTCCCGTCAGTCAACATATTTTTGTTTTATGCCCCCTTTTCAATATTTTGTTGAGGTTTTAAGAGATTGAGTCAAGCGGGTACTGTTTTGTATTCAGCAATGTTTCTAGTTCTATGTATGTAGTATCCCTACTTTATGCTGAAAGGACAAGATGGAGCTCTGAACTCAAATGTTGTGTAAATAGAGCCTTAAGCACATTAATCCTAAATCGTGATACACCAGAGGATTGTGACAACGCTACTCTTTGAAGAAAACTATTTGAGAAGTTTTTCTTGTTATTATTATTTGACAGTTTGAACTGTCATCAATTGATTTTTTTTTTTAATTGTTTTTGTTTACTCCTGAATTTATTTAACATCAAATCAATCAGCTTTAAAGTATTTCAAATACATTTCATACTTATTAGACTGCATGCATATTATTGATCTTTTGAGGAAGCTGAACTATTCGGGAAGTTTTTTGTTATTAGTATTGAGGCGTGCATTTGTCGCAGTAGAGTAATGTATTATCATCATAGCGTGGTACGAAGACTCGACACATACTAAGAAGCAAACAACCAGTAGAGACACCAAAAATTTTTACGTTGAAAACTCATAAAGAGAAAAACCAGAAGTTGAGGGAAGTCTGGAAGCTTAGCAGATTGCTTGAAGTCTGGAAGCCTTCTTGAAGGAGGTTTGGGCAATGACTCGGTATTTGCTTTTTTCTTCCGCCATTGTTAGAAAAAAGAAATAACGATTGGGGGAAGAAATAAATCCATGATGAAAGTAGAGAAAATGAATGCAGTATAGAAGAGATAGTTGCGGCTGGGAAAAAGATAATTGCGGCAGGGAAGAGAACTAAAAGTTTAGGGAAAATGTGACAACATCTCCATAGAGGGCTAATGATCAATTCGTCACGGTTTTACTCAAATCTGTGATCTACTTCTGTGATCTTCACCGCCTTCTTTTATTTTCATATATTGTCGCCTTTTGTTGTACAGTTTTTTGCAATTATTTGAAGCTGATCAAGTGATGAGAAAACTGCAACAATCTGATGGATTTATCCTTCCGTGATGTTTATTTAATTTAAGTCTCTGATGATCTCCTTATAGCTAGTTTTTTTAATTGTTTTTTGTTTTCCTTTTTTTTAAGAAAAAGAAGAAATGACATATGGGATATGATGATGAATTAATTGGTCCGTGTTTCTGATTGCATTGTGACTGAGAATCTGTATTTTGATGATAAACAGTCTACTTATATTGTCATGAAATAGATTGTTAATGAAAAGTTTGTTGCTCAACTCATGGATGGAAGAAAAGGTCGTCTTTCTGTATGGTATTGTTAGATTCTTTCGATGTCATATTGGGGCTATTTGTTACAACTATTTTTTATGGAAATTTGTGATTTTCCTCGCAGTTTGATGAAATATGAAGTTAACTTCGCATGTCAGGCTTTGGAGGCGTTTTGTGCGTCAATGAGAAGAAAATTTTATTTATCTTGTGCAAAATATGAGTATTTTGTTCGGATTTGGTCGATTTTGAAATTAAGGTTGTCCTTTTTTGAGAGGTTGGCTATCTTTTCTCAGTTATTTTAATTAAATGTTTACAATTTATAGTCATCTCCTCCTATGGGTTTTCATGTTTTTCGGTTTGTAATGTAGGTGTTGCAGTTCTTTTTGTGCTTTTGAATGCATGAATTGCATGAGGAAAAAGGAGTACTTTTGGATTGGAATTTTTGAATTTTAACTCTCATTGAAAGTTGCTGAAACAAAAATCAATAATATTATTTCAAGTAAAACAACCAGCTTGGGTTTTAATCTGTGAGGGTGTTACTTGTTCCTTGTGAGCACTCATTTGTGATAAAATATGTGATGTAAAGATACACTATGATTTATTACTTGACATTTATAGAAGGATGTACCTTTGTGCATGCTTTTCTCTGGTGATATCTTTGTTATGGACAAAACTGAATATATGGTATCTAATTTTAGTAGTGATAGGTCTAGTGGTGGGGTTGTAAGAATGGTTGATCGAGACATTAAAAGAAGTGAACTTCTTAGATATCTCGGGTTTATTGCTCAAAGTGATATAATGTTAATAGTAGAATTCAAGTTGGAAAGTTGAGGTGCAGGAATGCTTCGAGTGTATTGTGTGATAGAAAAGTTTTGGTTATGTTTAAAAAGAAAATTTGTTAAGACACTGGTGCGATATGGCGCAAAATTTTGGCCTGTGGAAGAGAAGCATAAAATTAAGTGTTGTTGACATGAGAATGCTGCTCAGGTGGATGAGTGGTTCAACACTTAGTGACAAAGTGAACCTATTATAACGGTGAAGGGTTTATGTAGCTCCAGCGGCCTTAATGATTATATTTTTTTTATTTCTCTAAGGGTCCGTTTGGGGCAGCTTATTTGGCACGGTGACGTTTTGAAAACACACCTGACCTTTTAGTGTGAACTGCGTTTTGGCAGCTTATGCGTTTTTAAAACACTTAAAACAGCGTTTTCACGCCGCACCTATCTAGGCATGATGGCAGCTTTCTGGCTGCGATTTGGGTTTTCCAAAAAAAATAAAAATTTTTAATAGCCACCAAACCTAGCTTATCAGTAGATAATTTTTAATCAGCTTATCAGCAGATTATTCAATAAGTTACAGCTGCTCCAATCAGACCCTAAATTTTGCTTATTCTGAGGCATATAAAGTTAAATCCCTCCTCTCTCTCTCTCTCTCTCTCTCTCTCTCTCTCTCTCTATATATATATATATATATAGAAATCTGTTCTTTATGGTCATCTGGAGATCTGCCCTCTTCTCCTGCGATGGTGACAAAGCAACTTGGATGGCCCATGTCTTTGAGGGTAACTGCTGCTTCCATGAGCTAGATGTTGGGAATTAGTTGGATTTTACTTTTTGATAGAGCAAAGACAAATCTGAATTTTTTATTCTCCACCCTTTTATATCTTCAAGCAACTGCATGACCTCTTAAAGTGTCTAAATTTTTGTAATTTTGACCAAGTTTAAGTTTGTTTTTGTTGCTTCTTTTTTTTAAAGCCGTTGAACGGTCTGTGTATATTGATGCCAAAGGATGAATATGGCATGAACTGCATGCTCTGTTTAAATACTTGAGTAAGCTTCAATCTTGAAAGAAAGCTCATTAGTTCAAGGGTTTCATGTATAAAACTGATTTCTGTAATGCTTAATTTGAGCAGAGCTTTTGATTCTTGACTTTCTTCTCCGCTTATCTATATTGGTTCTAATTTTCTTTATGATTATGCAATAATGATTAAATTATACGAGGATCGTCAATGTGTCATTTGTAGAGAATATGTGCATGCTTCTTCGTTTTGATGGAACTAAGTTAATCTGAGCCTCCATTCTCCCATTTTTATTTGGTTTTACTATATATTGGAGTAAGTTGTGATTTCTACTTTCTCATGTGATGGCGATGAAGCAGATTGTTGGACAGCCCGTGCGTATGAGGGCTTATATGAGGATAACTGCTGTTTTCATGATGTATTTTTGTTTTTAACATCTAAAGTTCAATATTTATATCTGCTGAAAGATTATATTGGCTTCGTTTATCCAATTTTGCCAGATGGAACAAAACAGAAGTCTTAGGAACAGCTGCTTTTAGTTTAATTGTTTTTTGTTGCAGCTGATTCATTAGCTTACTAGAAAGTTGTCACAGTTCTGTTTGATTGTCATTTTTTCCTGCTGTCTAAAATTCAGCGGGGAGATTGAATTTCTAACATATGTGTAAGTATCAAAGCTTGGGTGTTAGATATGTAAATATTTAATTTTTTTGTGATATGCATGGAAATTGCCCAATATGTTTGTTATGCATGTTTTTGAGGGCATGAACTTGAAGAATTAGCCCCTGTTATTAGAGGCTATGTCCTAGCTAGGTGTAGTTTCATCCAAAATGGATTTGTAGGCATTTTTCTAGAAATGAACTTAATGTGGGAATGTATGGGTAATTACTCATTTATGAGGCATATGAATTGAATTGTTTTTGTGTTTTTTAATTAGTTAAATTTTAGATTGCACACGCTTTTTAATGTTTGTTTAGGCCTAATTGCATTGAACAGTTGTTGTGGTAATTGCTCTTCCACGATCTTTGAATGAATCGATTCCGTGTTCTACCTTTTTTCTGAAGTCTTTTATCTGATCCAAGAGAAAGAAGTGAGACCAAAATGAGAAAGATTTACAAATAAATACCAAACAATTCTTATGCATTTACGTTGAGAAAACCTAGACATTATGAAACATTATAAGTTAAAATTTTCTCTCTCTCTCTTTATATATATATAATTCTCTCTCTATGCATTTACGTTAAGCTTCGGCATAAGACCCATGATCTCAGGTTTGAATCTATTTGGGTCGAATTAGCACATATGGGGTGGACAAACATATGTTGGTGTTCGTCTATCTTCAATAATATTAAGAAATTACATGGTTCTCTTCGGAATGGAGCAGAGTTGACTCTTAGCATGCTGTTCACTGTTTTCATTCCTCTTTTTTATTATGCTTGTTAGTTAATTGCTCTTCTATGATGGTATGAATGATGCTCTTTATTTTCTACCCTAGTTTTTCGAAAGGATTTTTTTTTAATTCAAGAAAAGACAGCAAATTTTCTGGTATATATCTTCAAGAGGGCTAACTATTGTTCTATTTCTTCCCCTATATCTCTCCCACATTCTCTCTTTCTCTATTTATCAATCAGTTGATTTGAGGAATCGGCGTCATTTTAGGATTTACCAAATCTAAAGATTTACTGAGATGCATTTTGCTGTTTGGCAGGATTTAGCCTAAATTCTGCATAGATCCTGCTTAAAACCAGAGCTGTAAGCTTCTGTTTCTACATTTCTTTCTGCAGTTTTCTATATATTCTGGCAACTATATGAGCCTTGAAAATGTGTAATTTATTGCAACTAAGTTAAAGTTGAAGTCTTGGCTTCTTTTTTGGGGCATTTACTTAAATACCATACATATTTTATGTTTTTTCATATTTAGCACATGAAATGGTTATATTTCTTGAATTTGAGTGTCCTATAAAAGCAAATCTCTCTCTCTTTCTTTCTCTCTGTGATTTGGGGATGTTGATTAAATTCAATATGGAAAGCAATCTTTTCCTTGCCCATGGTGCTTCAGGGTCTTTTCTTTTCTCATGCAATGCAGAGCAATCTTTTCCCTTCCACCGTCTCTTCTCAAATGTACAGCCCATCCCCCTCCATCGGAAGTCTCCACTCCCCCTTCTCTCGGGGTCTTAGGAAAATGCTCTTGTAGGTAGATGATGTCTTCTTCGTTGTCTTCTCCCTCGATTTCCTCTCCTTTGACCTAGCCAATGATTCCCTGATCAACCCTTAGTTAGGATTTGCAGTTGGAAAGGTCGGCACGGTCTCATATTGCATATCCATGAGGTTTTTCATCATCACCTGCATTTCTCCTATGCCTTCAAATCCATTATTCATTTACCTTTTAATAGAATAAAATTTGTTCTCCATGGTAGCAAATATTTCTTCCATTCTGGATTGAATTTTCTCCATCTCTCCTTCTAGCACATCAACTTTCTTTGTTGTCATTTAACTTTGGATGGCCTATGCTTTGCAGGTAACTGCTGTGTCCGTGTGCCATTGGTAGTGAAGATGTAAATTTATCCTCTTTTTGATGGCACTAAGGCAAATTTGAGCTATGGCTCCCATTCCTTTAGATGTCTCTATATAATAAGTTGTTACCAATACGGGACTTGTTGTATATAGATGTTTGGCTTTTATCAGAAGTTGCAATCATTCTTAGTTCCCTTTAGTTCTTTGCTTTGCGTGATTTGTATTCTAATGCCACATCATAATGAGACATGACTCATGTTTTGTTTAATGCATCAGTGACACTTCACTCTTAAAAAAGGATAACTCATTAGTTATGGGTTTGTGGCAGCTTTTTTGATGACTTTATGCACTTTTGTGAGATGTTTTTCAATGGTGTGTGGTGCTGTTTGAATTTTTCTCTTTATTGGGTGTCTCACAACTCATTTAGCTCTCAACTCCAGTTACCGCGGCCTATAGGCGTAATTGCAGCTAGTCACTACGGCTTATGTGACCAATTGTAGTCGACATGGCTGACAGTTCATGCAACTCTCAACTCCGGCCTCTATGGCCTACGGATGTGTATGGCCTCTGTGACCAATCAACTTTTTATGAAATACTAGAATTTGAGAGTTGGGAGATGGTAGTTAGCTGACTTTTCAAAAAGTAATAATAATAATAATAATAATATTCAAAGCAGTTGTTGAGAATTTGACAACAATTTTACAGTGATAGTGGAATAATCCCTCCCCATGGATGTGGGTGCATTTGTGCCGAACCACGAAATTTGCACCATATTAGCATTTTATATGTTGTGTCATTTTGTTTTCTCCATTATTTTGCACAATAAATTTGTGCTCGAATCTGTTTCAAAGATTGAACTTCAATAGGCAGTATTCAAATACTAGAGGTTATCCCTGTCATAGTTGTAATTTTGTGCAATATGGATTTTTGGGTATATTTGTACTAATGAACATCTATGCAGTGACATACTATTGGATCATAAATTTGTTCATTATATATTATGTAATTCCAGGCCAGTAATGCCACACGCAATGCATTTCCAACCAAAACGTCTTTTGGAATTTATGCTGTAAGCCACAGAAGCTGAGCGAAAACAATAAAGCAAGATTTGCATACACACCACTCAATTCCAATGTAATTACATGATTAAAACCAAAACCTCAATTTCTAACTTCAGCCACAACCTTATCTAATGTGTGAAGGTGTATTTCACTTTTTAATATGTAATAGTGCCTTTTTGATGTGATAGGAAATATTTGGGTGATATAAATGTAAAATGTAAAGTATGGGTGTCTGATATGTAAATGCAGAAGAATAGTAATGAATTTCTCAATTTTTTCTTCTACGAATTCTATGAATCTTTCTCTCCCCCTCTCTCTCTCTTTATATCAGTGTGTGTGTCTTCTGCTCCCCTCTTTGTGATTGGGCGATTATTGAATTTTACTTCTATGAATTCGATGAATCTTTAATTGCATCTCCCCAATGTGATAGGATGAAGCAGGGTGGTTGATTTGTAAATAGCAAGTTTTGGGTGGTCTCTATGTAATTTAGTCTTAAATTTATAGTTTTAAAGTATTTCAAATACATTTCATACTTGTTAGAGTGCATAAATTTAATTGATCTTTTGAGGTAACTAAGCAATTCGAGTAGTTTTTTTTATTATTATTTTGTAGCAGGTCTACTATGGAAGCGACCTTAGTTATCTTAATTAAAAAAGAAAAGTAAAGATTTTACTCAAGTAAAGTGTATTAAAGATGAAAGTCAAAAAGTACTTTTCTTAGAAAAAGATATTCAACATTGGTGGGTGAGTTACTTTGATAAACTTTTTAATGAAGTTTATGGAAATACGATCGACTTTAGTGATCTTAATATCATGAATAATAATAAAACGTTTCATTTTTATCCTCGCATTTGTAAAAAAGAAGTTTTTCTTGGCTTATAAAACTTCTTTAATATTATTTTAAAAACTAAAAAGATGCCTGAGGAGTGGAGGGAGAGTATTTTGGTCCTAAAAAGATGCTTGAGGAGTGGAGGAAGAGTATTTTGGTCCCCATTTTTAAGAATAAAGGGAAATGTCTGAGGAGTGGAGGAAGAGTATTTTGGTCCCCATTTTTAAGAATAAAGGGGATGCACAGGAGTGTGCAAATTATTGAGGAATTAAGTTGATGTGTCATACTTGAAGTTCAAGTCATTAAAGATATGTATACTAGAGTTGTTACTTGTGTTCAAACTGAAGGAGGATTGACCAAATATTTTCCTATTTCTGTTGGATTACATCAGGGATCGGCTTTAAGCCCTTATCTTTTTGCTTTAGTTATGGATGGTCTTACTAGACATCTGTAGGAGGATGTACCTTGGTGTATGTTTTTTGCTGATGATATCCTTCTCGTCAAAACGAGAGAAAAAGCCCAGGAAAAACTTGAATTATGGAGGTCTACTTTGGAGTCTAAAGGTCTCGAGAGAAAAAACCCAGGAAAAACTTGAATTATGGAGGTCTACATTGGAGTCTAAAGGCCTTTGAGAGAAAAAATACCTTGGTGTATGCTTTTTGCTGATGATATCCTTCTCGTGGATAAAACGAGAGAAAACACCTGTGTATGCTTTTTGCTGATGATATTCTTCTCGTGGATAAAACGAGAGAAAAAGCCCAGGAGAGCCTTGGTGTATGCTTTTTGCTGATAATATTCTTCTCGTGGATAAAACGAGAGAAAAAGCTCAGGAAAAACTTGAATTATGGAGGTCTGCAATTCTTCTCGTGGATAAAACGAGAGAAAAAGCCCAGGAAAAACAGGAGGTCTACATTGGAGTCTAAAGGCCTTCGTTTAAGTAGAACTAAAATTGAATACATGGAACACAATTTTAGTAGTAATAGCTCTAGTGACAGAAGTGTAACTTTGGGTGATCAAATTTTTAAAAAGTGTGATCGATTTAGATATCTTGGATTCAGAAGCGTGACTTTGGGTGATCAAATTATTAAAAGGTGTGAACGATTTAGATATCTTGGGTCCGTTGTCCAAAGCGATGGTGATATAGATGGGGATGTTAATAGTAGAATTCAAGTTGGTTGGTTGAAGTTGAGGAATTGGTGATTATAGATGGGGATGCTATTAGTAGAATTCAAGTTGGTTGGTTGAAGTGGAGGAATGCTTCGGGCCATAGATGGGGATGTTAATAGTAGAATTCAAGTTGGTTGGTTGAAGTGGAGGAATGCTTCGAGTCTTTTGTGTGTGATATAGATGTGGATGTTAATAGTAGAATTCAAGTTAGTTGGTTGAAGTGGAGGAATGCTTCGGTCTTTTTAGTGATAGAAAAGTACCGCTTAGACTTAAAGGAAATTTTATAAGACGGTGGTGAGACCTGCAATGCTCTATGGCGTTGAATGTTGGCCTTTAAATGAGAAGCATGATAATAATTAAAGTGTTGCCGAGATGAGAATGATTAGGTGGATGAATGGCCGAGAAGCATAATAATAAGTTAAGTGTTGCTGAGATGAGAATGATTAGGTGGATGAGTGGCTGCAAACTTAGAGACAAAATGCGAAATGAATATATTTGTGATAGGGTTGGTGTAGCTCCTGTGATAGAAAGTTAAGTGTTGCTCAGATGAGAATGATTAGGTGGATGAGTGGCTTTACACTTAGAGACAAAAAGAAATGAATATATTCGTGATAGGGTTGGTGTAGCTCCTGTGACGGACAAAATTAGAGAAAGTTGTCTCAGATGGTTTGGTCACATTAAACGTCGACCATCTGATAATCTGATTAGGAGAGTAGATGTTTTAGATTCGGACTTGTGTTAAGAAAGGCAGAGGTAAACCTAGGAAGACTTGGGCTTATTGTATTAAAAATGATCTTAATTTACTAGAACTAAATGAAAATATGACACTAAGTAGGATGCAGTGGAGAGAAAGGATTCATGTAGCCGACCCCACGTAGTGGGATTAAGGCTTTGTTGTTGTTATTGTTGTTGATATTGTGTTTTTGTGTCCAGAATGTTTTAGAAAATTTTCATACACCACTCAATTCTTTTGTATTTTCATGTCTAACATTTGAACTTCAATTTTTACAAATATGCCATATTCCCTATGCATAAAAAGGTGTATTTCACTTTGTAAAAATTAAATGGTATTATTTTTTATGTGATATGAAAGATTTGGGTTGTTTAAATGTAATTATTTGAAGTTATTCATAAGTTTTTTTAAAAAAAATAATTAGATAAGAAATGTGATAATTTCATTTCTTCAAACTTCAACTACAATTTATTCGAAGATGTAGTCTGCAATGACTTTCTTATGTTTTTCTCAGCTTTTGGATGTTGCTGTCGTCCGACGGGTGATAAGCCGCTTGATTGTCCTTGGGGGTCGCAAAATCCTGCTAGTGTAAAAGCAATGAAATCCCTAACCCATTTGTTTTATGAGGCACATGGAGGATAGCTCGACCTCGATTCTTGGCAACGACGGGATTGCAGTGTATATATAGTGGCCTCTAAAACTCCCATCTCATTTTCACTTTCTCTCATTATGGACTGGGTGACGATGATGATATCTATCATGAAAGACAATCTTATCGACCCTATGGTGGAGCAGAACTTCATGAAAGACAAGCTTGGATTGTCGGTTCATCTATTGTGGGTAACCGCTACTTCCATTACCGCTTATTAAGAATTGGTGGTTAGATTTTCCTGTTGATTGAATGAAAATGAGTTTGAGCCCATTTCCTATCCCCACTTTTTTTAGGAAATACACATTTTTATATCTTAAACAAGTTTAGTTAGGGTTGTTAGATGAGCTTTAATTAATAGGGAAGGATCCAAACCGGTTTTCTACTTTGGTTGGAAGAATTTACGTGAAATGAAATTAAATTTTGTTACTTCTAAGAGAAATATTTGCTCCAAAAATCTTCCTCTATTCATTCATGACATGGGCTTATAACAAGCATTACTTTGTCTTACAAATAAACTTCTAGGCTTCTTCTATATTTCCTTTTTACCAGTAGGACCCTAAACTAATGACCAATCTAAACTCTCCCTTGATATGGGAAAAGATATCCACTAAGCCCATGTTGTCACATAAGATAGACAAATCTAATGGGCTAAGTCTTTTGGGGAGGCAGTCAATCACTTTCTGTCGAGTGGCCATATAAGTTTGCTTCAGTAGTCTGTTAGTTTTTCCTTGATGAAGAGACTACCAATCTCGACATGTTTTGCTCTAGCATGTTGCACTTTGTTGGCAATGTTGATTGCTGCCTTCTTGTCGCACCAGAACTTTATTTGAGCTCCTTGGTCCAACTTAAGCTCTACCAACAGAGCTCTCAGCCACATCATCTTGACAACTCCTAAGACCATGACTCAGTATTCCTCCTATTTTAGATGTTATTTTTTCACACATACTGAATCACTGATGGTGGAATAATTCTCCCTTATGGATGTTGGCGGATTTGTGCTGAACCTTGTAAATGGCACCGTATTAGATTATTTCTTTGTTGTGCGATTTTGTTTTTTGTATTGTTTGCACGACTTCAAATGGGTTCAAATCAATTTCAATTGGCCGTCCTCAAATACCAGAGGCTATACCTCTCATAGTTGTAATTTTGTCCAATATGGATTTCTAGGTATATTTCTACAGAGCCAGGCAAGTAATGCTAGACGGAATGCATTTCCAATCAAAACGTCTTTTGGAATTTCTGATGTAAACCACAGAAACTGAGCTAAAACATTAAAGCAAGATTTTCATGCATACCACTCAATTTCAATGTATTTACATAATTAACAACTAAATTACAATTTTTACGTTCATGTCACAGCCTTATCTATATTTGAGAAGGTTTATTTTACTATTTAATATATAAATAGTGCATTTTTTATGTGATAGGAAAGATTTGAGTGATATAAATGTAAACATTAAAGTATAGGTGTCAGATATGGAATACATAAGGATTGGGTGGTATGAATCTAAATACCCCAATAATTTAATTTTATGGTGCATCTCCAAGAAAGGTAATGAATTTCTCAAATTTTGCTTGTACGATTTCCATGAATCTCTCCCTTCTTCCCTCGTTGTTTGTGTGTCCAGCTCCCCTTTCTGTGATTGGGAAATGATTAAATTTTACTTATATGAACTCCGTGTTTCTTTATTTGTGATGTGGGCTAGAAAATTCGCGGCGGTAGAGTAACGGACTATCGGCTTAGCGTTGTACAAAAGTTCAACACACACACAGATGAAAGAAAAATAAGCGGTGATAACTCCAGAAGCTTTTTACATGGAAAACCCTTAAGGGAAAAACCACGGGGCATAGCCCAGTTACAGAAATCCACTATTGATTGATGATTACAGAAATTCATTGTCCCACAGAGACGAAAGGATAACTATATTTTTTAGATAACAACGTTGATTGACGATGTCTGGTTGATGGTGATCAATGGTGATTGGTGGCAGTCGCGGACGGTTGGCGGAGGTCTGTGATGGTCAACGACGGTGGTTGTCAGAGGTCGGCGGTGGTCAACGTCAGAGGTCGGCGGTGATTGACGACGATCGATGGTGATGTTGAGCTGCAACTTCTCTTCAAGGCCTCAGACTCTTTTAGACTTTTGCTCCCCTCATGAGAGGGATGAGGCTTTATTTATAATGTTCTGGGTGTAATTAATGCAGGAATATGAACCATTTTGATCGGGCAGTCCGGAGAGCTTCCCTCGATCATACATCGTTTAATGGACATTTGAGTGTCTTGATGATGTTAGAATTGAGTGATCTTGGGCTCGTTGGACTCGTCTTGTCAACACGTCCGATTTGAGTTCATATTCGACAATCATTTGACTTCCAAATATGTCCGGAAATCTTCCAAGGGTAGTTTAATGACTTGATCTGGGCTTGATTTGACTTGGATTGGATTAGTTTTTATATCATTAGGTTCGTTTTATCAAGCTGGTCAGTTTGATTATAAGTTTGCTGAAATCGGAGCTCTTGATGAATTTTTATCAATATTTGAATGTTTCTTGCTCAAAATATCCTCTCGAGATCCATGTCATTTCTTGAGATTTGTGCCAGATGATGAAAATTTATTAGTGGCGTATCAAGTTGCTTCTCCCCTGTGTGATTAGATTAAGAATGGTGGTAGATTTCTAAATAGCAATTTTTGGGTGGTCTGGCTTTTGAATTTTAATTGAAAAGTCATCTTGTTTTTGTCCATGGTGCTTCAGAGATATCTGATTTTCACATGCAATGGCCATGGAGCAGCTTGGACGACCTATGTTTCCGTTGGGAAATGTTTTGTCAATGCGTCAATGCGTCAATGATGGGGAACGTGGATATTTTTCCGTTGGTAAATGTTGTGATTAGTCTTAGTTTATTGTTTGTGTGTGTTTTATTTTACCTGAATTCAAATGATCCATTTTGATAATGCCACACGATAATGGTGACTTGAGCCTAGATGGTATGCATTTCTCTCTCTCTGTGTGTGTATAGATATATATATATTGTCACTTTTATTCTCTTATGTATTGGCGATGATGATGAAATCTATCATGAAAGAGAATCTTGCGATTGTTATTATTATTATTATTATTATTCTTTTTTCCTCTTTCTCTACACAAGCTAATCAGAATTTCTCCTTAAAACGAAGAAAATTAAGACCAATTTATATTTTTGTTCAATATATGACGACTATTCCAATAGTTCAAGAAAACTTCGAACTTAACTGAGAATTATTACTGGCTTAGGGATTGCAGTATTGTTATATTAGATGTTTGAATTCCGTCTTTTTCAGTTGTCCTTACCACATTATATTCAAGCCACCCATGACAACATTTAGATATTACAATCTCCATTTTTCATGCACTTTTTCCTCGATTGGTTACTTGAAACTGTTGAGAATATGTTGGAAGCAGTGAATTCCGTCTTTCACAATTTTCCATGCCGCATTATTTACAACATTTGATATTACCATCTCCATTTTTTATGCAGTTTTCCCTCAATTGGTAACTAGAAACTGTTGAGAATATGTTGCATGCAGTGAAATGTTTATTGTTGATATTTCATCAATAAATTTCTTTGATCAAGCATGAAACTTGATGCATTTTGGGTAAGAGCTTCGATTTCAACAAATTTACAGTAAAAATGAGCATTTTGGCGATACAAGTCTAATTTCATTGAGAGCGATTCAATTTGAGTCCAAATAAGCTTTAGATCAAACATTTAGTATAATCAAAGACTTTATTGTATTAATGAGAATGTCAAATAATCTCTAAATTTGGCATGTTTATAGTTGAATCAAGCTGCTTAACGAAAGAAATCCAGCGAGCCCAAAGATCATTTAATTTTGAAGTTGTTTAGTCACTTAAATGTTGAAAAATGGTCTGACTAAAAGATCTAACACCGACTGTCCGATGGACTTCTTTGGGAGTTTGGCTAATTTTTTTCAAAATGCATCTCTCAAAAACTATTAATCGACACCTATTCTTTTCATTATAGAGGGGGAGGAGAGCTATAACTCATGAAGAGAACTCATCAAGAGAAGTGCTGATGAACGACCACCGCTTGCTAAGGTTCATGATTTTTCTACTATTTTGAATTTTCTAATGCATACCGACAAAAGGCTCAAGTCAGAAAATTTCTAATCTCAATTTAGGTTTAATGATTTTAAAATCCAGTGAAGAAATCCTTAAATTTCTTCAGAATCTCACATTTTCTGTATGGTTCTTGATGCTTCGCTACCAACTCATTTTGCTTCATTTTCTTCTCATTTGCCAAGCTGAGATGTATGAATTATAAAATTATACAAGTATTTTTATGAGCAAATTTCAAGATTTTAAGATTTGGGATATTCTTGAAGAAGCTAATTTTGTGTGGGATAAAATAATAAGTGTTATTAAACTGACAAAAGATGTACTTTAGTATGAAAGGGAGAAGTTTTATAAATAGTAATAGTACGTGGGATAAAGTAGCAAGCACTATTAAACAATTGACAAGAGATGAAACTTTGAGATGTAAAAAGAAAATTTTTTAATAAATAGAAATGTGGATGGTGGAGTAATAATGTGTAAGAAAAATTGAAATGTAAAAATTTTGTTATAAAATTTGGTTTGAATGTAATTTGCTTAGAGAATTGGGAAAAATATAATGTGACCTATAGAGAGTCTAAGAGAATTATTTGTGATACTAAGAATTTTGTTTTTAGTGATCTTTATAATAGATTATATATATATAAACTATCTAAACAAATAAAAATAAAAGTAAATATTTAATTCAAGTAAAGTGTATTAAAGATGAAAATTAAAATGTATTTTTCTAGGTGGATGAGATATTTTGATCAATTTTTTTAATGAAGTTTTTGAAAACACAATTAACTAATGATCTTAATGTCTTTAATAATAAGAAAATTTTTCATTTTTACGCTTGCATTAGTGAAAAAGAATTTGGGGAGGGCTTAAAAAAAAATTAAGGGTGGAAAGAAGGTAGGACATGATGGTCTCCCAATAGAAGTGTCAAATATTTAAGAGATTTGGGAATTTTTTGGCTTGGTATATTTTTAAATATTATTTAAAAATTTTTAAAGATACTTGCGGAGTCGAAGAAAAGTATTTTTGTCCCCATTTTTAAGAATAAAGTTGATGCGCAAGAGAGTGCAAATTATAAAGGAATTAATAGGTTTGATGGAAAGTATAGAGAGAGTAAAGAGGATATTCATATAATTTTTATTGATTTAGGGTTCGTTTGGGGGCAGCGGTGGGGCGGCAGCTTTCTAGCTTTCTAGCTGTGTTTGGGTAAATTTTTGTGATGAGATTAAACTTTTAAAAATGTTAATGTGTAGTTGAGGAAAGTTGTTGATTTACTTTTTGCTTACATATAAATCACTTAATTCTTACACATATCTAGTACCTAAATTTTGATTTTTATGTTGGGGCGAAAGAGTAGTTCATATTGGTCTAGTTTTGACTATTATGAAGCATATTAAATTTATTCTCTCTACCTTTATCTCTATCTGCATCTCTATTTCTCCCTCTATATATATATATATATATATATATACATACACATCTTATTTGTTTAATGTTTTGAGAATAGTTTTCCCGTGTAATTGCTCCAAACAGAACTTAAGCATTGTTTCTTGTGCTCAAGAAGGTAAACACATGGGTTTTGTTTCTATGATGGAAATATAATCTTACATTCACTCAATAATGTGCTTTGAATATTTATCATATTCTTTCTACAAGCTCTATATTTATATCAACAGAAGATCATTCTCGCATGAAGATGAAAAGTGGCATGGAATTGAGCTGTATGTAAATCTTCCTTGATTTTAATGTGTTGAATTTGTAACTGTTGGATGCTAGTGCTGTTTGCTGTTCCACAGAAACTATGCTCTTAAAGGACATGGCAGGTGATGATGATGATAAAGCTCTTACTTTGTGTAGTTTCCATTAGTCATGCTACGTTTTAATTTCTTTTTTTTTTTATTTCTATTTCTATTTCTAATTAAACTTGTAATGCTAATTCTATGGAAAAACAATTGAAGAAGATGCTAAGCAGCAGCTGAGAACTTCGAACTCACCACCCAAAGTATTGTATAGAGCTTAATTATATTCCTTAACATCAACTAATTAAGCTTCTGATGAGTCGACTAGTCCAGAGCACATGAGTTACTTTTTAATGCTAAATGATAAAATATTTCTATTTTCTTGTTCTCAGTAAGCTGTGATAAAGTTTTACAAATTATAACTCAATTTTTTATTGTCCTGGTTGCAGCTTGACTCAGAACTCATAGCAAATGTTGGTCATGGTGAGTTCAGAGAACATTTTTTCATCAATGGAGGTCGAGAATAATCATCAGACGATTAGGATGTTTCTCTGGTGATGAATCTTCATGTTTTTCAGAAAATTTTTTTGCAGGGCAGGTGGAGGATTTTTCTGGACTGAGCTTTAACTGCAGAATTTGTCACTATGGCAGACTTTTCACTTTTGAGGCCTGCATGATTCTTTATTGATCTCACTTTTTTGGCTAGATATGTTATTTTTTTCCCGTTTTAATTTTGATGTAAACTTCAGGAGGTCTGATAAAACTAAATCATGGAAGGCTACTACCTCTTAAGTAATCTGTAAGTGCTGCATTTCTCGCTTAGTATATAGCGACTATCATGAGGCTGCTGCTACAACTGTGGACCAAAGATTTTTACTATACGGAAGTTCTGTGAAATTTCTCAAGGAGCCGGGTGAGCCTTCTCTCTATTTCTAGCACTAAAATGCAAATACAGTCAGATTCAACGGATTAGCTTGGTCTCAATGAACAGGAATCTTCTCTTATCCCTCTTCAGAAATATTCCCTTGGAGGATTTGCATAAATACATCTGAATCTTATATATCTAAAGGCCCATTTGATCTCCTTTACTAGAGTTGCTTGAGTTGAATTTGCATGAAACAACAAATTACTGTCTGTTTTCTTCTTTTAGCTGAACTGCACCCTGAAGAATGCCCAAATCTACAAGAGAGTGCTCTTCTTAGCCTCCTAAGCTTTAGTAAAGTGGAGATGCACGGCATTGGGTGGAGCGCTTTATTTGTATGAAAATCAGAAGACGTTGGATCTCCATGACTTCATCATTTCATGTCACTAGTATCATGAAAAATATGAAGCTTACCTCTTGTGTAACAACAAAAGGAGGTTTGGTTGATCGTCCAACAAAATATGCAACCTTTGCTTCGCTCGATACAGATAGAATCTTTACTTTTGGCAGATCTTCAGGCACCATTGCAAGGACGCCCAATGTGTGGATACATGTACGAGTTTTCCTAAAGCATGTTATTTGGATGACTTGACAATTCTAGAAATAATCCTCTGTTCAAATTAAATTTCTCTTTACAATGGCATGAATTCTGTCGTATTTGGCTTTTTAATTTTTTTGTTATACAAAGAAGGTTGGAAACTATTATACATAAAACGACGGGCATTAGTAAGCGGCTTGAGTATGGCTTGTTTTCAGAACTGCGTGAGTCTTCAAAACTGCATTATTTTAAAACATGTGCACATCTCCTGTTCTTATTCCGTGAAAGCACTTATATTTATTGTTGGATTGGGTTGGTTGAATCATCTTAGCCTATACCTCGCATCTATTAATTCTGTTTAATTTCATGTAAATTGTTTGCCATGTAATTTTTCTGCTATACGTTCCTCTCTAATAGCCAAATTTTGACATACTTCTTGATAGAAATGGCGAATGTTAGCTACTGATTCACTATTTCTTTCTGAAGTTTTCTTTATGTTATAGCAATCATTTGAGATTTTCAAAATGTATAATTTATTGCAACTAAGTTGAAATTGGGTCCATACAGTAAAAAAATTCTTATGTATTTACATATCTATTTCATGTTGACCAAATAATTTTCTCAAGAAAATAAATAGCGGTTGTATTCAGATTAATTTTAATTAATCTACAGTTTTAAAAAAAAATTCGACGCCAAGATAATAATATAAATCCATCCCAAAAAACAAAAAAAAAAAATTATATTAATTGCCCCCATTTGTTAGTGCCTCTATCGTCATATGGGCATTTTATTTGAATATAGGATTTCTTATCAATGATTGCAATGCTAATTTTATGAAAAATAAGAGAAGGAGATATCATGTTAAAATGTAATCATCATAAATTGAAAAAATAATAAATTTATAGTCTAAATGAGTGTACTCTAGATGCAACTATTATAAAAAATCATTAATTTATCTCTTTTTCAATATGTTATGCCCTCAATCAAGTTATATATGCTTTCTTTTCAACAACGCATTCCAACAACTAATTGGCGGAAGTGAGATGATATAACTTTGATCACTTCTAAGACCAAATTATCAGTGTTGGCACTAATCTTATGTAGGGTGGTGTAAGTTCTTAGTATTAGTAACTTTCATCTTTAAGGTAGGTGAAGGTAACCTCTAAATGACCTATTCTATTCATGTCCTAATCTTTTATTGTTGATAAAACATTACAGGATATGTTTGGTGCATTCTAAGAAATGAATAGAATAAGATTATGACTTCCTACATATATTAATCAATATGTCCTTAATTGGAGCTCAACGGACATGCCCAATATTTTAAGCTTGAGATAATCATGTATTGGCGTGGGGATTTACATATGTAACACATTAAACTTACGTATTTATATATTTCATACCTTAACGTTATGATTTACGCATCAAACAGGTACAATTTACCACTTAATAGTTTCTGTCATCTTCCTTAGCTTCCCCGTTGCCTTTGCTAGAATTGTCCTCCAATGACTATGTTTTCTAATTTGTGTTAATCGAACCTCGTTGTCTCTCTCCTCAGTTAAAGCTTTGAGCGCAATCAGAGCCGCCCAATTGTATGCAAGAGCTGTTCATTTGTCTTTATTCGCTAAAGATTGAAGTTACGACTTCTGCCGCAGCTGATTTGTTAAGCTGAGCAATTCTACTCGGCAGCAAACAAATGGAAACCACTTTAGTACTTCCTACATAAGAAAATTGAACTAGGTGTCAGATATGAAAATACATTAAAGAGGACAATTGCATGCATGGCACTTGAAACATTGTTATTTACATACATATTATACTATTACATACATCAAGTATATAACATCTCAAATGAGTAGCAAACGTACAAAGGTCACTCAATTTTGTTTTCCTTGACACTCATCTGTACCGGCCTGAATGCTGCAAGCACTACAGCTATCTTACATGCAAAAAATCCTGCAACTCCAGCAAAAAACTCTGAAGCAGAGAAAACCATATTTATACCTCCCATCCAATATTTGGATGACACAATAATGGCAGCAATTACAAAGGCTAAACTCATCACTAATCCTTTAAGACCTCCATAACTTTTTAGTGAGTTTTCAACCTCATCATCTTCGGTTAATGATAATGGAACAGATAAACCATCAACTGATCTCTGAAGCAGCAACAGATAGAAGAACCCACTAATCCCACCAGCTAAGAACGAATAAGCATTGGCCTCATTCGAAGAGACGGCCAAAATCGCTGCTCCGGCAACGACGAGAATAAAGTCATAAAGCAGCAACGAGAGTTTCAGATCACCGNAATGGCAGCAATTACAAAGGCTAAACTCATCACTAATCCTTTAAGACCTCCATAACTTTTTAGTGAGTTTTCGACCTCATCATCTTCTGTTAATGATAATGGAACAGATAAACCATCAACTGATCTCTGAAGCAGCAACAGATAGAAGAAGCCACTAATCCCACCAGCTAAGAACGAATAAGCATTGACCTCATTCGAAGAGACGGCCAAAATAGCTGCTCCGGCAACGACGAGAATAAAGTCATAAAGCAGCAACGAGAGTTTCAGATCACCATACTCTTTCATGCTCTCTTCTTTTGAAAGCTCTGCATCAGAATATTGAGTTTCTGTAGCAGAAATTTCANGTTGGAATGTTAAAATGAATGATTATTTCATTTTTTTTTTAGGTGGACTTTGTATGGTGACGAACAAGTCACATCATGTAAAACAATTAATTGTATATTAACAGAACTGTTGGATCTAAAATTGTCCATATGTATACCGGAACATTACTAGCAATTATGGTGGGAATACAAGAGAGAATAAGTAAGAAAGAAGAGATTTAGAGGAAGAAGCTATATGCTTTCACTATAATGAATTCAAGTACAACAAATTACATCAAATCATCTAACCTGGGGTGGCACTTCTTGCATCCTCTAATTTATTTGTTTAGAACGGAGTTTGAGTGCTACAAAAAAAGCCTATTAATTGCTAGTTGTAAAATACATAAGCGTGTGGCCTGATTTCACTAGAATTGAATATTCCAACTTGCAGCAAACTTCCTAGGAAGCAATTGCTCATCTTCTTAGATGAATTCATTGGCTTCGAGAGTAGTTGTTAAGCTGAAGCAAAGATGCCTAATCTTGGACAACCAGATTCAAGTTTTGTTAAATGCTCTTTTACACATCAGCAAGCTCATAAAAAATTTGGTAATTTCATCAAGAGTAGAATAGAATATTCCGACTTGCAGCAAACTTGCTAGGAAGCAATTGCTCGTCTTCTTAGATGAATTCATTGACTTCGAGAGTAGTTGTTAAGCTTAAGCAAATATGCCTAATCTTGAAAACTAGACTCAAGTTTTGTTTAACACTCTTTTACACATTGGCAAGTTAATAAAAATTTTGGTAATTTCATCAAGAGTTGAGTTCATTATAAGCTCGATCAGTTAACATCAGTTTGTCAAGTTCATCATAAGTTTGATAACTTTATTATAAGTTCGGCAAATCCACAAGTGTGTTCAGATAGTTCACCAAGACTTCAGCTTCAAGATAGATGTGTAATTAGTTCCCCAAATCTCTAATAACTTTGAAATATAATTGCAGAAAAGAATAATATAATCATAACAATAAAAATAATATATAAAAAGATGCACACAAATACTATTAAATTCAAATATTTAAAATTCTATCAGCAGTGATGTTTTAGTTTTATTAGGAAAAAGAAATTCAGGTGCTAAAGAAGAATAACACATGGACACTTATAAAGTTGCCTCATAGAAAAAATATTGTAGGCTGAAAAATGAATATTCAATGTCAAATACAATGAAAATAAAATTCTAGAGATATTTAAAGCTAGGTTGGTTGTCAAGGGCTTCACGCAGTCATATGGGATTGACTGCCAAGAAATATTTGCACCTATTTTCAAACTTAATACTTTTTGAGTTCTACTCTCTCTTATAGTAAATCAAGATTGGTCCTATACCAACTTGATGTCAAAAATGTCTTCTTGAATGATGACCTTGATAAAGAAGTCTACATGACTAAAGCTCTGGGTTTGGAAAATAAGTCGAATGGATTGTTTTACAAGATAAGAAGTACTTGTATGGCTTGAAGAAATCTCCTATTATTTGGTATGACAGATTTGCTAAAATAGTGATTATAAATGAATATTATCAATATCAAGCAGATCATACACTATTTATTGAATTCAATCAAAAAAGCAGAATTGTTATTCTCATAGTACCTACAGATGATAGTATCTTGACAGATGATAATTTAAAGAAAAATATTGTACTAACAATGATACTTGCAAAAGAATTTGATATCATTGACCTCAGAACTCTTCGATAATTTCTGGAAATGGAAGTGGCTCGAGCTAAGAAGGGGATTATCATATCCCAAAGGAAGTACATCTTAGACCTAATAAGTAAAACTGGCATTATTGGTTGTAAATCTGCCAACACGCCCATGAATTCCGACAAGAAACTAAATAGAAATGAAGAAAGTTTTCCAGTTAACAAAGAAAGATATCAAAAACTTGTAGACAAATTATTTTACCTATCACACACAATACATGATATTGCATACACAGTCAGTGTAGTAAGCCAAAACATAAATAATCCAAATGAGAATTATCTAAAAGTAATAAACAAAATCCTAAGATACTTGAAGATAACCCCTTTATATGGTTTGCTCTTCAAAAGAACTGAAAATTATTAGGGGTTTACACAAATGTCAGTTGTGCTGAAGAGGTAACTGACCGGAAATCAATCACTGGATATTGTTCATACGTCAGGAGCGATCTCATCACGTGAAAAAGAAAAAGCAAGTCATTGTCTCTCGAAGTGGCGCAAAATTTGAATATTATACACTTGCAAAAAGAATATGTGAGAGAATGTGAATTCAAAGACTATTAAGGGAACTTAAAGTTGAGACAAAAGACAGTTAAGAAGTTCAGTAATAATCAAGCAACTATAATATAAGCCTAAAGATTTGTGCATCATGGCATAATAAAACACATTGAGATTAATCGATACTTTATCTCAGAAAAACTTAATAGACACAGTTAAGAAGTTCAGTGATAATCAAGCAACTATAATATAAGCCTAAAGATTTGTGCATCATGGCATAATAAAACACATTGAGATTAATCGATACTTTATCTCAGAAAAACTTAATAACTGGATTGTTTAACTCAATTAGATTCCCACAGAACTTCAAATTGTTGATTTTCTCACCAAAGTACTATTCAGGGTCAGCCATGATGAATTGAAATTCAAGCTTTGTTGGTACAATAAATACAACCCAGCTTGAGTATAGGAAAGTGCAAATCCTCATTAAGAAAGAATTTATTTCCTTCCCTTAGAAAACATTCCACAAATGGCGTTTACTTTTATTTATGTGTCTTATTTTTCTTTTCTTCCCTATTTGGAGGGATTTTTACTTTGTTTCCTTCTTTATTATATATATGTAGTGAAGTATAATGCATTAGGAAACGAGAAATAAATTTCTTTTGGGAATTCCGCAATACATAATAAAACCAATTGTTTGCTTGTTGAAAAATACATCAGGGGTATAGCCTGATTTAACTGGAAATGAATATTTGACCTGGTAGTCAATTTGCTAGAAAGCAGAAATTGATTTTCTTTGATGAATTAGCTAGCTCGGTGAGTATTTCATGAGCTTGGGCAGATATGCAGAATCTTGGATGAATATACTCGAGCTTTATCGAACGCTTCTTTAGACAAGTTTTTCACACTGAGTTCATCATTAGTTAGGCGAGTTTGTCATTAGATGAGAAAGTTTGCCATGAGTTTGATGAATTCTCCTTGTTTTTGGCGAGTTCAACATGGTTTAGGCAAATTCACCAAGTCGTTAGCTTCGGGGTTTGGATATACACTTACAAATCCTATTCTCAAAAAATACAACTTAGATTCCATTTATCAAATTGTTATCATTCCCTGTCATAAAATGTGTTCAATATTTAATACAAATGTCAAGCACTCCATGCAACATACCTTGAAACACAGATTTTCTTGAACAAGAGATGATATGAAAATAGCCATTTCGCTTCTTGGCTTTCCTTATGAGCAAAGCATCTCCTGAAAAATCCTTTAATGTGAAATAAGCAGATTGTCGTCTCGTAGAAGAATTAGCTTGAATTGAAGGAAAAAGATGACCAATAGAAAGGATATCCATTTCTGTTATTTTCCAAATAATAGCAATGAGTGTCTTAGTTTCAAATCCATAGATTGAAGGAAAAATAAGATAAAAAGTATACAAAAGATAAAAGATCATTGCATAATTTTTTTTTTCAAAACAGTAACTATCTTTGATATGCTTTACCTTCTCTTGCCCAAGGAATATCTGAGCTCCCTCATGAAAGCAATATGATGAAAACAAGTTCCATCAAAAAGTTTCAAAACTACTCAATCAATTATGCCCAAAACTAAGAATTAATTGCAACAAATTATGCACTTGTAATATTCTTATTATAGTTTTAAGCACCGAAGAAGCAGGACTCAAAACTGAGAGCGTGTGTAAGTTGGTTTTTTTTCATGTATCGAAGAAGATCTCATAAACTTTGCATCATCACAAAAATTTGGGGAAGAAGAATCGGTGGGTAAAAGCATAAATACTACAAAGAATAAGTAAGGATTTGGAACAACAAAAGAACCTCAAAAAAGAATAAAGAGGGAAGAAAATAGATGAATGGGAGTAGGGAGGAGGGAGGAGGGAGGAGAGGGTTGTTTATACCAGGGGTGAGCAGGATCTCGAACCGAATGAGGGAGTGTGGCGGTAGGAGGGACTTCAGCGGTGCTTCCTTTGGCGGGGATGAGATAAGAGGGGCTTCGGTGGGGATGAGACCATCGATAGGGATGAGGTAGCACGACTCCCTTCGGCAGAGTCAGATTTGAGGGCAAGGGTGTAAATGCTTCGGCCGAATGCTGGAACGCGGGGTAATACCCGCGATCGCTTTGCAATACAAAAAATAAAATACTGTAAAAATGTTGTTTTCATTAACATGGTTAAAACGTGTGAATCAAACATCAATGCGGTGTTTTAAAAAATGTTGTTGCCCTTTTAAGTTGCCCCAAACGGGCCCTAAGACGTAATCACAGAGATCTTCTATTAGTAAGAAAGTTCTCTTGAGAGCTTCAATAAGGATTGTGAAAAAAAGAGATGGTTACGACAAAAAAAAAAGTTATGGCAATTATAACCGGTAATTACTATTAGTTCCTTAATCCTATCATCTAACCACCATCTTTCAAGTGGTGTTGTCTGACCACTTTTGTTTGGCCATTATTATGATGACTTCTACCGGGAACCATAATCATTTAATCATCATTATGTAATTGTTGTTTTCGGATCAATTTTTGTTGACCACCATCATATAACTCCAATCACCCAAAATTTTGTAATATCTTCTACTGCTTCTTAGCGATTTTTTTTTTTTTTTTGTTAAATCCTTTTGTGACTTGGCATCCTATATAATTCACGAACTCATACAATTTAGGAGAGATCTTAAAGGAGTGAGAAGAACTTGAGGGATTTTTAGTGAGCTTTTGACTTTGTAGGATTGAGAGAGAGCAAGTGAGGTCCCCCTCTTTCCTCTTTCTTCTTATTTATATACTCGGGAGCCTATGTACCCGCACATAGGTCTAGAAAATGAGCATAAAATTAAATTACATGCTATGTTGCATGGATCCGGAGCAAACTTATTGTCAACATGACTGCTAGTGTGAATTATTATAGTAAAAAACACTGTATGCTGACAATCAAAAATTCTCTTTTTTTTTGCCTCCAAGAACTGCTCTTCTAGCTCAGTGGTGTAGCTAAGTAGTTGTCAGCAAGTTTGTTGAGAAGATCCAACCTGCTCGTACGAATGTGGAGTAGGAACTCAAGTAGTATATACTATTTTAACTGAAAGAGCGCACTTGAAGATTGAGGTTGGGTAAACCCGTTATAACGAACTTGTTAGAATGTTAGCACGCTTCAGAGGTATTCACAGAATCCTTTTGAATATTAAGTAGCTCTGCAACTTATAACTTCCAAAGGTACAACTAATGAGTTTGATTGATTTGGTCACAGCTAAACCACTAAATGCACAGTTGGTGGGCTCGATCCATTAAGCACACCCATTTAGTATTTGGGTGTTTTATTGCTTAAGAAAACTCATTGGATATACAACTACATATACAAGGGGCCAAACTAGTTTTTTCAACTTTGTAATGTTGTCTTCTAAAATCAAAGAGAAGAAAAGGCATTCCAAAATCTAACTTGCTTGTTGAATTATTTTAACCAGGAGAGTCATATGGTTTTCTTAATTTATGGGCTTTTCACATAAAAATTGTGATGTCTCATATGATTTTCTTTTATTTTATGTGTTATAGATCATTGAAGCTTAAGAGATGAAAATGTATCTATTACAAAAAATAATCTATTACGTAAAATTAATTATTAAATTTTCCCTTAAGGTGTGAAATGGCGAGAATAGAAAACAACTCGGAAGTATTCTTAAGAGAAGACGAAGAATGTTGATATAATAATAAAAAGTGAATCTTTTTTAAGGATCTACCAAACCCAAGGTTAGGCAAAGTTCACGTAGTGAAAGACCAAGAAGAATTCTTAGATAGTTGAATATTTCCTTATGAGTAGATAAACAAAATTTAGTAATCTTTGAAAGATAGGAATAGAAGGCATTATATTTTTACTTNAATGGAAAGAAATTAGTTTCATATAATAAGCATGCATGCACATTGTTGATGAAATCCATGAATTTTTTAGGGCATTTACATACATACCCCCCAATTCCTTTGCATTTACATATCTAACACCTTAACTTTGCCCTTTACATTTATACCATTTAAATCATTTATATCAGATCTAAAATATCACTATTTTAAATTTTTAAAAGTGAAACACAAATTTTCATGTGTAGATAAAGTGGCATATATATGAATGTTGAAGTTTAGGTGTTATGTATGTATATCTTCCAATTTTTTATAAATTCTGACACTTACCAGATTCAAGGCCAATCCAGAGTGCTGCTATCTTTTCTAGCTTTGGGCCTTTAAAGGTGACAATATCAATAGAGCCTTTCTGGAAGTGGATGTATTCAGAGATTATCATATTTTTCTCCTTTCTTGGGTGCTCCAGTGAAACGGCAGATATCCTTTGCAGGATTGATTTACCGCTCTCATCTATCAAACATAGCAATACAGCAGCATTGAGATCTCTCAAACAAGATCCAAAGTCTCTGCTTGTGTGTAGCTCGATTATGTAGAACGAACTTAGCTGATCCAATTCCAGAGAAGAAATAATCTCTTCGGGAACATGCATGGGATATGTGGTGACCTCAGTTGCTGTCAGAAGATGTGAAGGTTTTACAAATTCCTGAAAACCTGAAGCATATGTTGTCNTCAAATACATGGTTCTATGCAAAATATTGTGAGTCATTAGCCACTCCCGCCGCTGTGACCACCAACAAACACATATGACCAACACCACCAGCCATAGCCACCTTCGATCACCACCGCCACCGAACGCCACCTTCGACCACAGCCCGCCAACACCAGCCACCACCAACATTAATTTATAAAAGACCTCACATATTTTGAAATAAATTGTTTTCATTTTACTTCAAACTAAATACAAAATATATGAAGTCATATGTTTGTTTCACTTCAAACCAATGCATTATTTTTCATTGGCATTCATTTTATATTACATTACTTTGTCAGTTGAGCATACAGTCCCTTAACTGTTTTGATTTGCATTTTTATAATAATGAAAAGTCAAAAAATTATCATGTTTAAGTGATTAGACATATAAATTCATTGATGAAGGGAGTGGGTTAGCATTGGTTCTTCTCATATACAATAAAGTGTAAATTTAGGCATTATGGTCAAGCAAATATGATAACACATTATTGCAACATTGAATGACTAGTCATGAACTTACTAATTTATATTAATGAAGGACTTCACATTGAATATGCTTCGTAGCCTGTTAACTCTAACTCATATTATAGCATTCGGTCATAATTTTTTATTGTGCTTGTGTTTGAAGAATCGCGAGGAAACTTTTGAATCCAGAGAGAATACTTTAAGTAAGAAAATAATATGTTAGCTATGAGGATTTTATTAATCCTTGAGATAATTTAAGCAAAACAGATTGTGAGGTGAAAGTTTCTTGAAAAGTACAATCTACCTGACCGAAGGGTTATTGGATATCTTACAGACAAGCATTATGGGATTAATGGACAAATCATACACAAGAGTAGATTTCCCAACGTCCCTGAAAGAAGATTGGGGTGTATGAACAACTATGATTAAGAATTAGTTGCAATCAGCGAATGAAAATAAAGAGTGAATAAAAAGGAATAAGTAAAAGATGATCATAGAGAACTTTGCATAGACACCACTTAAGAGAGGGAGTAATTTAGAGAGAAATTCATTTTTAGTTTATTATGTAATGTACAACATATACCATCCTATTTATAAAAAAAATGTAGAAAAAAGGGAATGTAATAATGAAAACATATTTTTAGTAATAAGTAGTGAGAATTTTGTTATATATGAAAATCAATGTATGATATTACTTTAAGATGATAAAAAAATGATGTTAAAAAAATAAGATTTATTGAAACTTTTGTAGATTTTCTTGCCAATATTTCACGTGTTGAATCTATCAAGTTATAATTATAAGATAAATTAATGTTAAATATTTCTTATTAAGTCTAGCGATTGCATAAGGAGAGTACAAAAAAATTATTTTTGAAGAGTAAGGAGATGGAAAGTGCAGTAACTCCAAAGATTACCTAATAAAGATGCAAAGAGATGTTGCCAAAGAAAGGATGAATCAATGAAAGAAAAATAAGCATTAACATATAAAGAGATTCAAAGTAGTTTGGTCAAGCAACCCGAATCAATTAAATGATATGCTAAAAAAAATTATTAGAATTTTGGTGGAATACACAAAACATAAATTTAAATAGTTGAGAAAAAGAAAGGAAAGGAATTATAGTAGTCCCCAACTACATAAGAGAAGAAGAGTGCCTCTATATTCAAGCTACAATGGGGTCTGAAAAGAAAATGAGAGAAAAATAATGCAGGCCTTATAAAAAGGTCGAGTGCTTTCTTGATAACTTTTTGAGGACTCCTAAAAGCACTAGAAGATTATCCAAAGGGCCTTTCAATTGTTCACATCATAATTATTGAGGGCATCAAAATGTATGGCACATGTAAGGTTGAAACTCACTTTGGAAGGTGCATTTTTTTAAAGTTGCATAATGATTTTCACATACTAGGGGACTAAGCCATCCTATTCTCTCTTTGATTTCACCATTGCCTTTGCATTTGCCCTTCATTAAATTGTTGTTATTCTCCATGCCTTAGATGATTGCACAAGCATACTAGCTAAGCATGTATTTTCATCAATGATATGTATGTCCATAAACTTGGCCTTATTCCCTCAAATTTTAGTCACTGTGCAGATTTATTTCCCTTTTAACTTGAGTAATTTTTATTTATAACTCTCGACAATAGACCCACCTAAACTTATCTCATGTATACTACCTTGTAATATAGAAACTTAACTTTTAAATATTACATTTGCACGATTCCATGGGAGTATGTTTACTAAATTCAAAGGTTTTAGCTAAAACTACAATCAAGCTAATGTGGCATATAAGATTGATAATAATTTGATTTAAATTTAAGTGCTTGTAGCTAAAACTTATTCAATTTTTAGCTTATTTGACTTGAATTTGGAGTGTGACTATGTTAGGAGGTCATAACTAAGTATATGCTTTTTTGAAAGGGTTACAATATTTCATTGGACTTATTTGATTGTTCAAAATTTGAAATCATGCCTTGAGAGGAATGTATGTTAAATTTATCGTTCAATAGGATGCAATAAGATGTTAACATTGACATCAAGCTTCACAAAAAAACTCATCTTAGATCTCTCTCAAAAATAATCTTTACATTTTCTCATTCAAATTCATAAAGAATTAATTTTTTTATTTTTTAAAATATATTTTTAATTACAAGTAACCAAATAAGCCCTTATTTTGGCTCAATATATATTTTGCATTTGGAATTCAAAGTCATAAACTCAATAGATGAATTGTTGTGATTTGTACTGCCGAATTTCAGAGTTTTGTAAATAACATTATACATGTAAATAACAAAGTTTTGAGTGATATACATGTAATTGCCCCTTTATTTTTTGGACTAAATAGTAATTTTAAACATTGTTGAGAACATGCACAACTAATTTAATTGTATTTTCTCATAAATTATTAAATTATTGTAAATAATTATCCTCATAACGAAATAACCTTATACTGTGTCGTAGGTTATTTTGTGGGATCATCGAGAAATGTAAGGCTACTCAAAAGCTTTTGATATCATATACTTAAAAAAATACTTATCAACAAAAAATATTCAGCAGAGCTATAAGACGAAATGACACGCATAATCTAACATTTGACCTTAGATTTTAGCTCGAAGATTAAAAAAATACCTATGATTAATTTAAGTCTTTTTTTTGCTCTGATCAATTCTAAAGAGCGACAACATACAAATGCAAATCAAATACGCTCGAAATAGAATCGGTTCCAGCTACGAGCAATCACCTCAAAATCAAATTATCATCAATCTTATATGCCACATCAACTCGCTAAGATTTTTTAAATCAATTAAATCAAGCCCAATGGCCTCAAGCTCACAATTATTCTACTCATATTCATATTTTATTACACAAACCCCAGAGTTGGCTCCAAGTAACATTTGCTGCCAGCTTTGCTGAATGAATGAATGGATCAATCAATAAACTAAATGAATACAGAGTAAAGGCTGAAATTATGCCTCTCTGACTGCAAAATGTCATGAAATCAGACCTCACATGCTTAATATTGTAGCATTTGGTACCAGCAAGAAGGAAACTTTATAATATCTTCCATAATGATCAATTTAAATAATAGACTTTCAAGGAAGATTGCATGCACTAATTTTAAAGAACTGATCAAGCTAGAGTTAAATAGACTTTATCAATTGTAATTGATTTATATGCTGTTTGGTCTGTGGAAGTATATTTTAAAGAATGCGTTGATTTGTTATAATTGGATTAATATTACTCGTGTTTGAGTTGGGCCTTTTAGTTGGGCTCTTTAGTGAGCCTGTTTAGTTTGGGCTGACCAGGTTTGGACAGCGGTCTAACAGGTGTTTTGTTTTATTATTTTTTTTTTATTTTTTATTGGTAGTGTAGAAATAGAACTAAGCGTTGGCACAAAAATTCGCAAAAGAAATTAAGATAACTATATAATAAAAAAGAGGGGATAGACTTTAGGCCAAGATATAAGATTAAAATTTGATCAAGATAAACTTTATAGCATCTCAATTTACTTTAAGATGAATATCATGCATTAAAAATTAAATAAAAATTATATTGCTCTTATTTCATGTAAATTCAATAGGATGAAGAATTTGTTTCAGACCACTACAACTGTTTGAAAATGCAACTGTGAAATTGCTGTAGAAAAAAAAAATATTGTTCAAAAAGTTGTAATGACTACTACAATTTTCTTTCAAGAAGCTAAACAACAGCTGAATTTGGACACCAATTTTGGGAGAGCATGAATTTGCTCGAGAAAAATTTTGATTGCAAAAATATAATGCATTACAAAATTGAAATGATAGAGAAATAATATTACACCCTAATTTTGTATAAACATCTGTCTCACACATAGATGTAAGAATAGAATATTAAAAACAATCATATATTATTGTAAAAAAAGTTGTGAAGGAATGAATAATGATACAAGACCCAAATAAATGTATTCACTATGTTGATAAAGATTGAAAACATATGTTCTTCCACTTAAATACAATGAGTTGTTTGATCTTCGAAAAAGTGTTCTATTAATCATTAGATATTGACATGCGTTGGTTTTTCAGAATTTCATATCAGTTTTGTCTTCTGAGAGCTTCCCAATTTCAAGGCATAGGATGTAAAGATCCACCAAACGTTTTGTCCCTTTGGTTCCCAATTCCATCACTTCAGCTTCTTTAATGGTCAGTCGGATGAGCCTTTGTGTTGTTTCCTCCCTCAAGTGGATGCACTTAAATAAGAGGCCTGTCATATGGTTGTCAAGTCGAGAGATATGCTCAATTATGAAGCCTTCAAGGTTTTCTATCTCCGTTTTAACTTTTTTTTGTGGTATTTGTCCACCATATTTTCTTCAACTTCAAACATCTTAATCACCTCAATCAAAAGAAACTGTTAGTTAGATTCATCAAATGTCGAACGCCCATCTCATAGGCAAATCGAAGCCCAACAATCAAAACTTAATAATCATCTTGGTTGTTGGTAACTTTGAATCCCACTTTTGTTGAGTGGTAAAAATGGTCTCTAATTGGATTAGTTGGAGGGAGACTGAGACCTGCCCAAGTTTGACTAGACGCTTCGTCAATGTGTAGAACCCAAATTTAGGTGTCGGTCACTACATCTTCACCTGCCTCGCTTGACTCAGAAAAATCAGCCAAGGAATTTGCTATACCTTGTACTTTGATAGCTTTTTTAGGCATGTAAAAGAAATCAAACTAAAATTTTGAAAATTGGATTGAACATCAAACCAGAAGAAGGAAATGTTTAAGATTTATTAGTTTGACCAGGGTCGGGGGGTTGAATTGGGGGTTGAGCCATATGACAAAATAAATATAAAAATTAATTAAATATCGTCTAAATAATACAATAGTAATATAATAATATAAACATAAATTAATAGAATCATTTTTAATAATTTATAATAGTGCCATCAAACTCTCTTCATATGAGGTGATGCCTCTATTCCAAAAAAATTCTTAATGTTAAAAAATGGGGCAGGTCATGCCCTTATAAAAATTTTCATCTTTGATCTACTCTTCAATCAAGCCTCGAAGGTGTCAACATTGCTCTGTGTTATGCTCATGATCTTGCTTGTAAGCACGATACTTCTTTCGATATTGGGGATAAGCTCTGGTTTTCATTGAAGTGCTTTCCTAAATTAGTAATATTTATTTTGAATGACCTCCACTACCTCGGCCATTGAAACTCTCAATAGACTTGTCTTGATTACTCCATAGTTAGGTAGTAGATGCTCATTGTTTAAGCCGGTCGTTGGTTAGGCAAATTGAGCTAATTCGCTCAATGTGTTCTATCGGTTGCTTTGTAGTCCTGAGCAGTCGAGAGTCTTCATAGCAAGAGTGGGCAGAAACACGCAAATCATGTATCTGTCTCCACCCTTCACCTTGGGGCCTTCTTCCATCGGCAATGGGTGGAGGAATCTTTTCTGGAGGAAACATGATTGGATTCGTTATGCTCATCGACTGATATATAGTTATTGACCAGCTTAACAACTCGGTTAATGTCTTCAATCACTATAGACCAAATACATAACAAAACCCTTGAGTTGGGGCATCATAAGCTAACGTGGATTTCAAGTCCTGCACTTTCAAAATATTTTTCTGAAAGTATATGATGAATGAGTAAAGGCTCTAGCTCTATCCTTGACGGATCTGCAAGAGGGCCTATGAGTTTTTCTGAGGCTTCTAGGTCCTAGCGATCTGCACTACAAATATTCACTTGAAATCAGTGAATGATGTGATTACTCCTGACGATAATCTCTTGAATTATCTGAGAGTCGACTCCCTCAGTATGGTAAAGAAGATATGACATTTTAATGCATCAGCGATCCTCCAATTAAAAACATGTGGTTGACTCAAACGAAGAAATGTAGTCGTTTTGATCAGTTCTTTCTTTTTATGACCCCAGTATTGCGATTTTGAATCTTATTTAAGGCTTGAGCTTAAAGATTTGTTGAGAGAATGCATTCTCAGTACGCCCGATCAAATGTCGATCGATGGGTGCCGACCCAACACTATCGAAATACTGTGTCGGAAATGCTATAGGAAAAAATCTTATTTGGATTAGCTCTCCTATGCCGATAAATTAATTTAGATGTTCTTTCACCTCATTTATGTTTGAATAGCTCTTTCTTGTTTTCTCCAGTCATCTTTATTCGGTTTCGTGATTCAATCGGCTTTGGTATTATTAGCTTAGGCTCTAAGAGCTTCACTCGATTAGAAAAATGTGACTAATGATCTCCTGTTGGCTAGTCCTTCTCCGTCTTACTCATTTTTTCTAGATTGTTGATCTCCTTAAGCCATGCTTGTCACATTTTGTATTTACACGAACATTCAGTATTATTTCGTAGTCTCCATGTAACTTCTTGCTCAGTCCAGCAAGAGAGCCCTTCCCTTCATGGAAAGAACCATGCAACACCTCCTCTTAATTTCCAAATCCATAAAGTGCATGAAACAGTATCCGCCAACTCCTCACATCCATTCACATAAATTATACAAATCACCCATCAAAATCATATTATAATTTAATATTCCACCACTCCTACTGGTCGCCGACTTCTTCTCCCCTTTAAACCTGTTTGACTTCCCTCCTCTTTTCCTCGAAACTATGAGCTTCCTTCCCTTCCATTCCCCGTTGACTTCCACGTCTGTAACAAGAAGCTGACACTGCAGACTTAACTAGAAGACGCGCACAGGGCCGGTGGATATTATTGGGATGTTTAAGACTTGACAGAGATAGAGAGAGATTGCTGAAGAGAACAGCTGTTAGATTCGGTCTCTCATATCTAATAACAGTGCACATGAGAGTTAGTGCTGAGGTTTACTGCTGATCAGAGTTAAATTCAGGGAAAATATATAATTAAGCTAATTTGTAACCCAAGTTAGGGGCAAAACAATAAATAGAAAGAGTTTGCTGCAGGTTGTGTATGCTAGCTCGTAACAGGTTAATGGCCATTCTAATCCTTGTCGGCAATAGAATATTGGTTATTATAATGAGTAAAGTGTAAAAATAGTCCTCCATTATTTATATGAGAGGTTTCAGTCCCATAATTTATGCAAGTATCAAATATTAATTAATGTCGAAAATGACTGACACCAACCTGACAGATTATATATAAAGCGTCTCAGGTACGTCAGTTTACCTTGAAAGGATCGTAACTGTTTCTAAGTTTTGGGAGACAGCATTACCAAGATAGTTTTAATCTTATCTGGGTCGATTTCGATTCCCCGATGACAAATAATGAATCCTAGAAATTTCTTAGAGGCAACGCCAAAGGCACACTTTAAGGGATTCATCTTAAGATTATACTGTTGTAATTGTTCAAATATGATCCTCAAATCATACAAGTGGACTATGTGCTGCAAATAATTATACATGTAACGATATGAAAACTATTTCAACCTTAAACATAATGTGTAATTACATATTTTCATACTAATGTAATTTGGATGATGAGTGCAAATTAACTGATTAGAAAAGAAATATCAACCAATCATATACTTGCAGAGTAATTCACATGCACACTTTATGTATCTAACACGTCAGTATGATGATGTTAAAGATTTGTGATATTACGATGTTAGATGTGTAAACATATATAAATTATTGTGTTATGAGATATGCATGTAAATGGCCTGCAAATATAATAATGTATGATAATAAACAATTTCCAAAGATTTTGGAGGTTGGGGCTAGAACAGATTTAAAAAAAAAATGTTACAATGTATCAACACTGTCTGACTTCTTCTGTTTGCTTTTAATGCAAATATAGATCTAAAATATTAATATAAACCATATAAATAAGTTAATTACGCAAGCAATTAATTTTAAAATATTAATGCTGCTCTAATTATGTCATTATTAAGTTAATTAAAATTGATCGAAATCTGTCAAATAGTCGGTTTGATTTGCATGCATAATTCAAAATCATTTAATTATTTGCATCAACGCGTTAATTGGATCCAGGGTCCTTATTATAATTAAATTAAATTACATTTTCTCCCCCCTTTGAGTGAAATAGGACTGTCAAAACAGCTTGTTGTTCGCGAACAACTTGTGTTCAGCTCGTTTGCTAAGTTAACGAGCCGAACACGAACAACACGAATAAATATTTGTTCTTTCGCGTTCGGCTCGTTTTGGCTCGAAATATTACTAATACATTAAATATTTGTAATATTTTTAAAATGTTTAATTAACTGATTTATAATCAATTAAAAGTATTAATTAAGAAAATAGAATAAAATTATTAAATTAGATTCAAATGATATTTTAAATCTAGTCTCAATCATTAACATCTTATGACTACATGATTAGAGTTTTCAAAACAGCTTTTTGTTCGTGAACGGCTCGTGTTCTGCTTGCTAAGCAAATGAGTTGAACACGAACACACTTTTTGAGCTTGAAATATAAATGAGACGAACACAAATTGAGCCGAACACGAACATACTTTAATGATTATAGTGACGGTGAAAGATAGAATCATGAATAGAATATTTCCTTGGCATTGGTCAACAAAATACAAATGACTCTCTCTCTCCTAATCCCATCTATTTGTCATCATTCATTTCTAGCTGTCAGTGGAAGAAAGCTAAATTGAACCTTTCTCTGTCGCTTTCAGATTTTCATGACATTTAATTACATTGAAATAATCCTTTTTCTTTAGGATAATGCAAATATATCCAAAGTTTCTTTTACATAACCAACCCTGATGATGTGGCAGCAGAATAAATTAAAAATTTATCTTACTTTATGATTGCACGAAGAAGTATACATATAGCTGTATATATTTTGAATTTGCGGTTAAATTTATTTCATTTGTCATGTCATTTGGTCATTGTTTGGGAACATAAATATCAAAAATTAAAAAAAAAATAAAAAAATTACATACAGACCACCTAAACATTGATAGTTATAAATCAACGTTCCTATTTCATTCATTTTTCAAATTCTAACTCAAATGTCAAAAATCATTGTAAAACCCCAACCCATATTGTTCGTTTTTATCAAATTCTCATTAGTTCGATCATAAGATTAAAAAATGACCACTACAAGGTGTTTAATGTGTAAATATCAATGTTTCAGATGATCTGACTATAACATACAAAATAATTGAAACATTATTAGTTACAAATCAAGCATTCAGATAAAAATTTTGATATATTTTTGTATGTCGCGATTAAATTGTTGAGAATTTGATGAAAATGAACGAGAACACTAAACATGGACGAAAGAGAGTGCTTGATTTGCAAATAGTAATTTTTCGGGTGGTCTGTATGTAATTATGATTTCAAATTCTGAAAAAAAAAGCGTTTTTTTAACGTGTCATTAAGATTTGTCTTAGGTGTTGTCTACGTATTAATTCCGCTAATCAGGATTTTGTAGTAATTATAACTAGAAAGATAATGATATTTAACTGCCATGATACACTATTCATGCATTGCTTGCTAAACTACATTATGTACAATATAAATTAAATCATTTGTTCAACGAAAACCAATGATTATGATTTTATTGACTTGGACCAAGTTGATGAAGAAAATTCAGACAAAATAATTAAGGAAATGGCGATTAAAGTCCGGCCATTTAAACTACTATTTCTAGGAGGTGTCATCCAAATTAATTTCAACGTTTTATTTTTTTTAAATGAAATTATTTATCATAAATTAACTTTCTTTTAAAAAAAATTTATGGTTGGGCTATTATTAAAATAAATAGCAAAATATGATGGGCATGACTCCTCGGAGAATTGATAGCTTCTTTTGAATAGAAGATTAAAATTAAAAGCACATTTTAATTCAATTAATTATATTTTTGATGTGATGTGGAAAATTATACAACCATCTTAATGTTGCATGAGAATCTAAGACACACTGAGAATAAGAGTGATAGGTAGACACACCGAAATTTTTAATGTGAAGTACCAGAAAAAAGACAAAACAATGAGGCCTAATTTAATTGGAACAATCCACTGTGAATTAATAATTACACGCGCAGTTTTTTGTCCAACAAGGGGAAGAACTGCACGGTTATTCAATGTATAATATTTATTGCGAAATGGTGGGGAGTGCTTGCAGTTTGGAAGAGTTGTTGGAATTTCAGTATAGTGTCTTCAAGGTGTGTCGCTATACAATTTACTAGACGAAGTACTACTCCGCTCGTCACATCGTTGTTCCACAACGTACGTTGGGATTCCACAACTTACATTGTGACACTGCAAGTGATCTCATCACAAGTGATCTAACAACAAGAAGCAGGTGACAACCAATGCTGGTTGACGATAATTGAAAAGTAGGGGTCGACAATGTTCGACGTCTGCAAAAACAAACTGTGGATCCTATATGGGCCTATGGGCTGATGTGGTCGTTAGGCGTNTATGGGCCTATGGGCTGATGTGGTCGTTAAGCGTCCGACAGGATGACGTCACGGCACGCGAGATATCCTGGAGGGAGCACGTGCGTGAGTACGAAACATATTAATTATAAAAATAAAGTACAATCTCAGCCGTCCTCTGGATTCATGTATTAAGATGACAGTTGTCGACGACTCCGAGCTTCCACAGTCTCTTTCCTTCTCTTTTTCTATCTCTGTCACGCAGCAGCCAATGGGAAGCCAGAACTGTAGGTGGAGTGGCCCCACCGTGATCATCTCTCCAATGTTGCCACGTGTACGTTACTCTTGGCAAAAATGGCACGTACACAAGATCATTTTAACTTTCCGAGTGCAACGTTCACCATAATATTATCCGCTTTATTATGAATGCATTTTACATGAAATATAAATAGATTATATTTTATAAAGTTTTGATAAATAACTTTATAGTATTATTTTTAAAAAGATTTAGATAATTTTATTAAATAATATTAGTAAATAAATGTATTGAATTTTATTCCCTTTAAATTCATGACTTTCTAAATTGTTGTGTGATATCAACAAATTATTTTTATTGAGAATTTACAAGCATTTAAGCATCTGTAAAATAAATATAGAATATGCATGCGAGTGAGCACCAACGCTCGATAGAGCATGCATATATATATATATATATATGTGTGTGTGTGTGTGTGTGTGTGTGTGTGTGTGTGTGTGTG
>JXCR01031522.1:149416-160422 GCA_002079205.1 Phalaenopsis hybrid cultivar | reverse complement strand
GAGCAGAGAGAGAGAGTTCTTCCTGTCACAGGGAGGTGATTCAGAAGGATCTGATCGGAGGTTGATGCAGGAGTGGCACTGACTGATGGCCAACAAGAAGGGGGAGAGAGAGAGAGAGAGAGAGGTGAATGATGACGGGAGATAATTGTGATATTGTTTTATTTTTTGGGCATAATGATAATTTGAGGGTGGGCAAACTCGCGAGGCAGTTCTATTGTGATGAGCGTCCGAGGAAAAGGCAGATGATGGAACTGGAAATGACGCTGCAAAGGGCAAGCTGGGAATAAAGAATGAGTACTGAGTACTGGCAGCCGAAAAATGAGCTATTTTCCGGCCGAAATGTGTGAAATGTCTTTTTTGCCATTTATTCCTTCGAAACGATAGGTTTTAGGTTTTGTTTCGATAATTTCATATATCACCGCTTTAAAATGGTTTAAAAAAATTAAGTGCTTGAAATGATTATTTTGGGTTTTTCGGTAGGGAACACTTTTCCTTCTCAGGAAAAATGCGATAACCAGCCCCAAGTAAAATTTGTTCTGTATATATCGATATATATATATATATACATATATGTATATATATATATATATATAATAAAGGAAAAAGTATTTGTATTTCTTGATGCACTCATTCCATTATAAAAAAGATGGTATTCATATAAGTATTCTAAGATTTTGAATAGGAAAGAAAATAAATTAAAAGCTAAAATTAAGCCTAGACATCAGCATATGGAATCGGCGTTAATTACTTCATACCAAGGCAATTAATGTCATTACATCATATGAGGGCAATTAATGTCATTGATTTATTTTTTAACACACCTCTCTCAAGCTCATGATGGTATGGTGGATGTCATATTGAGTTTGCTCAGTAGATTTTAAAACCGCGTGGGAGGATGAGTTTTGGTGAAGATATATGTTGTTTGGTTAGCAAATTAGGAGAAAAGTACAAGAAAAAAAAAGCTTGTACTTGAGTTCATTATCCAAGCATATAGTTTGGTACATAAGAAGAGGCATTTTAAAGAAAGTCATTGAATGATGTATTAGATGCAGATATATAGAGAAAGTGGTATGTGAAGAATAAAAACAGTACAAAGATTATAGGGATGTGCCGAAAGAGGCATTGATATTTCTACTATATTCCATATAGGATTTACAAGCCGTAATAATATCCCCTTAATAAAAACACAAAGTAGAAACCTGAGTAGGAGGTTTCATAAATGTAAGGATAAGCTAAAGGAGTTAAAGATGAAGAGTTAGAGATGGAATGTTTACTCGATAAGCATAGACTATTGTTAGTAGAAGCATAAGTTACATATTTTGTTTAAAAAAGGACACCCACAAAGATCATTTTAAAAAATGAAAGGAAAGGCTTCAAAACATCCGTAGAAAAAAATTCAAGCATTTTCCATAGCTTAATTAGAAGTTTCTCAATATTTTATAAAGTTTTGAGTTACATACTAATGTCTTCTCAGATATTGAGCAAGAGAAGATCATTCAATTTGTGTTTAACATGTGATATGGAGTAAGAGCCAAATACTTTAGGAAGATAAAAAAATTATGAGTCGAGAAAATGGACAAATAACAAAGGGAGAATTACTATTCAATTTGGATGTTGATATGATTTTGTCATTGATAAAAAAGTAAATCCACCTCAAATCATTCAATTGGTAGTTTGTAAAATTAAATAAAAAAAGCATAAAATTAAAATGAAATTAAAGATCCAATTCCAAATAAAATTTCTTCAAAGCTTGTAAGANAAATCCACCTCAAATCATTCAATTGGTAGTTTGTAAAATTAAATAAAAAAAGCATAAAATTAAAATGAAATTGAAGATCCAATTCCAAATAAAATTTCTTCAAAGCTTGTAAGTCTGGATAGGTTCAACTCTTTAACTACGCCCTACCTTCATTCTTTTATAGACTTATGTTGTCATCTATTTTTGAATCCCTTTATCTTCTCTTTTAGTGAAGATATTTAGCTATACTTATTCATTTAAGGCTTTTTCCCCTCACATACACTTCACTTTGCACTTGATGCACACACAATACACACATACACATATTTTGAGTTTAGATATAAGTTCATTACACACCATCCTTTCCTTGATCAACTCTTAGGGTGAATGTGAGTCCTAATTGGGTTCATTCCACTATCATTTATTAACATCTAATATAATATATATATATANGTGTGTGTGTGTGTGTGTGTGTGTGTGTGTGTGTGTGTGTGTGTGTGTGTCATAAATTTATGTTTAAAATTAATATTGAAGTGAGTTCATAAATAATTTTAAATAAAATTAGTTTAATTCAACATAAGAAATATTTAAGTTGGGTTATTTTTAATTTTGTTTTAAGTCATTTCCATCATTCAAATTATTNATATATATATATATATATATACATATATGTGTGTGTGTGTGTGTGTGTGTGTGTGTGTGTCATAAATTTATGTTTAAAATTATTATTGAAGTGAGTTCATAAATAATTTTAAATAAAATTGGTTTAATTCAACTTAAGAAATATTTAAGTTGGGTTATTTTTAATTCTGTTTTAAGTCATTTCCATCATTCAAATTATATTTTTATGGATTTTAAATTAATTCATATTAAAGTAATTTTTAATTTAATTTATTTAATGATCAACTTTATTTCTTTATGAGTTTGATTTAAGATGAGCCTCACCAAGTTATCCATATGCCAAGCTATAACACACCCAAGCTGAGCCCAAGGAACAACTCAACTAACTCTTGGCCCACCATACCTAATTGGGTTAGCTTGATGTGACCTAGGTCTACCAGAGAATATTAAAACAAAATCAGCCACCTAGGTGTATTAGGGAGGAATTCTATATGTTGATGGGAATTGCCAAAGGGCTGAAGAAAAGCCACCAAAAATGAAATCAATAATGGTATAATTAAGAAAAACACATTTTTTTCTTGTAAAAGGTAGGGATATCAAAGACTACTAATTTGTGTAGTTTGGAGGATGGAGATTTATTTCCAAAGTATTACATTAAAAAAAGCAATGATAGGCATGTNTTGCCAAAGGGCTGAAGAAAAGCCACCAAAAATGAAATCAATAATGGTATAATTAAGAAAAACACATTTTTTCTTGTAAAAGGTAGGGATATCAAAGACTACTAATTTGTGTAGTTTGGAGAATGGAGATTTATTTCCAAAGTATTACATTAAAAAAAGCAATGATAGGCATGCCATTTACATAGTATGTGGCTATGGAAAGGGCATATGAATATAATGTAAATGACTAATAAATGTGATGGGGATATTAAGGTTAAGTTCAATAAGATGTGATGACAACTTATAAATAAATCATTATGTTCTTCAAAGTGGATAGGTGGCATGAAGTGAAGGATGCACCTAAAAGTAAGGAAGGCCTTGAGAACCATGTATTCGTTATCATTATCCATGTAAAGATACCTAACAAGGAATTTGCTAGTATTTTCCCCTCAAAATTTTAAGAGTTTCAAAGGTGAACATAAAGTTAAATTTTTATTTAATAGTGTAGAGCTCGATATAGAGAGAAAAGTGATAAGAAAAAAAATTAATAAAATATTAATAAATGTTATAAGTGATGGTTGGATAGGCTTATATGTCAAAATAGTGAAATTAAAATGGATACTTCTTTATATGGTATTAAAAGGCCAACATGGGTTTCATTATATTGGAATGAATTACAAATACACTGAAAAATAATAGAGTATATATGTACTATATTATTTGAGACTAATTTATATTGAATGACAGAGGAGAGGTGACTAAGATGACAATGTCATTAATTGATGAAAGCTTAAATGGTAGAAAAGAAAAGTTCATGCTCTGAGCGACTCTGCTTAAAAATGTCATATTTAATTTTACCAAGCATGAAGATTATTTCAAAGAATACTATTGATAAAAGAGGAATTTACTATAAATTGAATATAATTTTTTTATTTAGCAAAAAAAAAATTATAATTTTTGAATACTAGAAACTTATCAATAGAAGAGAAATCTTAAGCCTTGTTCAAAATAACTTCCCAACACACTCATAGATAGAAATAAAAGAGATAACAAAACTTTTTAAGTGGAAGTCCTTAAAAGGTTAAAAATCGCATATTCTGGCCTATTGAAATATTACACTAAGAAATTAAAAGTACATAGTTGTATAGAGGTCTACTCCTTTTAAATTAGGGAAGACCTTATTATAAATATTGACAAACATGATTATATAGTAGTAGTTTGACTACAATGACCATAATTTTGCTATAGCGGATGTATTTGTTGGCTACAATAGTAGTAATTAGCAAAAAAAAATGACTTAGTTGAGTTACAAAAAAGTATAGTTGGTGGCTAAAACAGTCGTAGTTGGCTAAAAGCTACAGTTGGTGGCCATAATAACCATAGTTAGCTGTAATAATTGCTGGTAGTGGTCTTTCACATGCATTTTTTTTTATGATTAATCCTTTAGTTGTTAGCTTGCTCTTCTCTTCTCTTTCTCCCTTCCCTCTAGTGAAAAATTGTGGTCATTTACATATTGCTTGCAATTTCTCACATTCTCGGCTCTTCTCCTTGTAGGAATTCTCTTTCTATTTGTGGCATGTTCCATACCCACTAAACCCACTGTATAAAGCGTGCGGGGAGTGAAGGAGGGAGCGTGAGAACTAAGAGAGCTTAGCTATTATGGGAATAAGAAAGATTCAAATAGATGGTGATCAAAATCCATTTACATTTAATCATTCCCCCTTTATAGTGGTATATATATATATATATATATATATAAGAAAAAAATATATGTTATTTTTATGCCCATACTCTTAGCGACATCTAGTTTCCTCTAGTCATATCATCATTTAAGTTAAGATCTTTCATGATGATATTTCATCCTCAAAATCAATTGGTTATGTTGTGAATGGGTTGCAAATCATCAACTTCCATTCTTATGTCTATGAAATCTTGGCTTTGGCATTTGTTCTCAATGCATTTATGCATGTTACAATCAAATTTTTGAAAACTTGAAAAAAAATGAAAATTATGGGTGTGGCTTTTATTGTGAATTATGACATTTCAGTAAGAATTTGACAACAGATGAGACAGGGTCCGAGTTTTATGAATCTCAACATTTGAGTGTTATGTGCCCTATCATTAGAGGATGGTTTGAGGACTTCGGGCGATGTGGGCCATGTGGCTACTTGGTGTAATAGTAGTGGAATTAGGTATGTTGTTTGGAGTGGCAATTGTAGGAAGGTATGTGAGCTAATTTGGTTCAATGCCATAGAGTGTTGCAGATCGCACCACCATCTTATAAAATTTTCCTTTGAGCCTAAGCGTTACTTTTCTATCACATAATAGGCCCAAAGCCTTCCTCAAGTTCAACTAACCAACTTGAATTCTATTAATAACATCCCCATTTATATCACCATCACCTTGAATAATAGACCCAAGATTTCTAAAGCGTTCACACCTTTTAATAATTTGATTGCCGATAATTACAACTTTGTCACCAGAGCTATTACTACTAAAATTACATTTCATGTATTTGGTTTTAGTTCCACTCAGACGAAGGCTTTTAGACTCCAAAATAAACATCTGTAATTCAAGTTTTTCCTGAACTTCGTCTCGTCTTATCCATGAGAAGGATATCAACAGCGAAAAGCATCCGCCAAGATACATCCTCCTGTAAATGTCCAGTAAGAGCATCCATAACTAATGTAAACAGATATGGGCTTAAAGACGATCCCTTACATAATCCAACTAAAATTGAGTCAATTTTGACTCTGTTCGAACACATGTAACAGCTCTAGTATAGATATCTTTCTTTACTTCATTCAAATTTACAAAGCATAAACAAGCTAAAGCCGAATGAGTTTTCATCGATCAAATCGAACGGGCTAAATTTTATATATGTTTGAAACAAATTTCATAGTAACAATTAATGCCTATTTCTAAGATGGCGTAATATTATATGAGCTAAAATTGTTTTTATTTTTTTTATTTGCTTAACCCTATCTTGGTCTTCAATTGTAATATTTAAAAAAAAAAACGCCGTAGTTAAGAAAATACAGCTATAAGTTAGGACAAAACTTGCTTTTGAGGTATTATAGATGGAAGCTTTTCAAAAATATTCTTAAGCTGGGCCTCTTTATCTTTTTGTTTGTTTTTATTGGCAGCATTTGTTTTCTTTTTGAAAAATATAATAATTGTCATCATATAATAATATAATTTGCATAAAAGTCACTTTAGATAATCATAAATCATGAAAGGGTTGTTTGTACAAAATGATCATTTTAGAACAGAGGTTTTTACCTGACCATCACTTAAAACTTGAGAAATAACAAAATAAACACCCNTATTCTTAAGCTGGGCCTCTTTATCTTTTTGTTTGTTTTTATTGGCAGCATTTGTTTTCTTTTTGAAAAATAAGATAATTGTCATCATATAATAATATAATTTGCATAAGTCACTTTAGCTAATCATATATCATGAAAGGGTTGTTTGTACAAAATGATCATTTTAGAACAGAGGTTTTTACCTGAACATCACTTAAAACTTGAGAAATAACAAATTAAACACCGAAATTTTTAATATTTCGAAAAGACCACCCAAAAACGCAAGGAGGAGTTGAAGTGCCAATCAGGCTTGATGCACAGAGAGAGCCTATAGGTGAAGGAGGAAAGGATTGCTAGCAAAAACTGAGCTAGTAAGAAAGGTAGCAGGAGATTCATTATTTAGATTTGCTAATTTGTATTTGGTAAGTGTTGCCAGTCCTGAGAAAAATAATAGAAATTTTAAGAAGGGTATGGAGAAATAAGAATTGAGATTTGAAATGTCATGAGAGACTTTAGAATGCTTCGTTGCTAAATTTATTGGATTGAGCTTAGGGAAAGATAAGGATAATGAATATTGAGAGGCTTTATAGATTTATTTTAATGTACCTATTACATGCTTTGTGTGACTCAGCCATATATGGACCTTTTCTTAGGATTTGTTTGGGGTAGCTTATTTGGTGTGGTGGCGTTTTGAAAATGCATCTGGACTGTTTGGGTAAACTACGTTTTAACAGCTTATGTGTTTTGAAAATGCTGAAAGCAGCGTTTTCACACCGCATCTATCTAGGTGCGATAACAGCTTTCTGACAACAGTCTGACTTTTCCAAAAAAATAAAAATTTCTAATAGCCACCGCACCTAGCTTATCAGTAGATTATTTTTAATCAGCTTATCAACAAATTATTCAATAAAATGCAGTTGTCCGAAACAGACCCTTAGAGCCCATTTGGGGCAGCTTATTGGGATGCGGCGGTGTTTTGAAAACGTCGCCGCACTGTTTGAATAATGCATTTGGCCTCCGTTTTGGAGCCACTCCGAAACGTCGTTCGCTATTTTGTTGATAGGTGGGATGCGGGATCAACCCCGAGTCCCGCAAATTCTTATCATGTTCGGGTAACTATTCCTCTCGTGCCCTTCTTTGCTCTCCCTCGCCCTTGCCCTCTCCGATCTTCCTTCTAGTCTTTCACCCTCACAGAGCTTGATACCGCGACTCTTTCTCAAGGTTGTTCCTTCACGCTCGCTGCTCCTTTGTCCTTCCTTCACCTCATATGAGGTATATTAGGGGTTTCCTCAGAGGTGGAGTTACAATAGTGTGATATCTCTGCTGGTTTTTTTCTAAGGTGGAGTTACAATGCAATTTTCTAGTGGGTTTGCATGAAATATATGAAACATTACACTTGGTATATCAAATCTATTATGAAATTTTCTAGTGGGTTTGTAATTCTCAATCAGGAATATTGGTTTTTCTAGTGGGTTTGTAATTACTTTTTGCTCAGCATTCTTTAGAGACAATCCATTGTAGATCATAAATCAGTTGGTATATTTTTGTTTGAGGAGACGATCCATTGTAGATCTATCGATTGTGGAAGTGATCCTTATTGTTCGTGACAACTGTGTTAAAGGATGGTATATGTTTGAATCCTTCTTGATTGCGACAGAGGTGTTTTGAGCAATGTGTGGATAATGCAGTTAAAATGTGTTTCCTCAAAGAGTTGCTTCCACATTGAATTTCTTCGAGCTTTGCATTATAATGTTATAAGCATGGTTGTGGCACCTAGTTCTATTGTTAGTGCTCTGAAGGTTTATTTTCATCCTAGTAATATGACACATAAAATTGCTGAATAATTTTTTGCATCAGAAGCAAATAGACATTTTCGCATCAATATACATGTATATATTGTCCGAGATATTTGTCCGTCCTATATTATTCATGAATTTAATAGATATGGCATCTTAATGAATCAAATCAGCCCTTAAATTTGTTTTTGGCACTGCCTAACTGGAAGTGTGCAACATATAGATATGACATCTTAATGTTGCACATGCTTGTGCATTATGAGCCCCTCTCAACCTCTTGGATTTCTCCATCAAAGAACAATCCCCTTCTATTTTCTTCTTTATTTTCTATGTTAGAAATGTGGAGAATATTCCCACATCAATTATGAAATACAAATTTACTGGTATTTGAATGGTTCATGCTATTTGTATTGCTAAAGAGGGGAGGAGGAAAAAATTTTATAAGTGATATGTTAGGCTTAAATTGTTACGGAAAAAAGTTAAATGAAGGTGCCCATGCTTGTGCCTTATGTGCCCCTCTCAACCTCTTGGGTATGACACCTCAATATAGCAGTTTTGGCTTTCATATGCCTGAACTTATGTTATTTGCATCTCAATATAACTAAGATGAATGAAAAATATAGCTAAGATGAATGAAAAATATAGCAGTTATGTGCATCTCAATATAGCTATAATGAATGAAAAATATTGTCGGTACTATTTTTTGTGTGGGGTTTGCCCTTAAGAAGCCGTCGGTCATCGGAATTAAAATCTTGTTGCCCGCTTCGGGAGGATGTTTTTAGTTTTGGAATTGAAATCCCGTTGCCCGCTTCGGAAGGACATTAAAAAAAATTTTAATTTTGAAAAAAAATGAAGTCAAACTGACCCCATAATTTTCATAGTTTAGATGAAAGAGTGTTTTACCTCAAATCATGGAAGTCAAACTGACCCCATAATTTTCATAGTTTAGATGAAAGAGCACTTTATCTCAAATCCAAGTCAAACTGACCCCATAATTTTCATAGTTTAAATGAAAGAGCGCTTTACCTCAAATCTTGTATCAATCTCGTTGCCCGCTTCGGAAGGACGTTTAAAAATTTAGTTTTGAAAAAGATGAAGTCAAACTGACTCCATAATTTTCATAGTTTAAATGAAAGAGCACTTTACCTCAAATCCTGTATCTATCCCGGACCCCATAATTTTCATAGTTTAGATGAAAGAGCGTTTTACCTCAAATCATGTATCTATCCCGAAGGATGAACACAAGAGTTAAGGGTGAGGCTCGATCAAATAAACTTAAAGAATAGTTATGACATCCGTTTGGTCTGCGAAACTAATATATTGGCCGACAAATTCCCTTATTTAATATAAGGAGTTAAATAGGGTTTATATTATGCTGGGTTCGGGAAAAGCATTCTATAAGGGTAAGCCCCTATAGTTAATTACATCATAGATAACTGAAGTTACCTATGAATACTCTAAATAAAATCAAGAAAAATTACCTTCAAGGAGTTCAAATGGTAAGGACATTTCAAAGATATTGAACTAAGAAGTATGTAAAAGTCAAGAAAAATTACCTTCAAGGAGTTCAAATGGTAAGGACATTTCAAAGATATCAAAAATCAAGAAAAATTACCTTCAAGGAGTTCAAATGGTAAGGACATCTCAAAGATATTGGACCAGAAAGTTATGACATCCGTTTGGTCTGCGAAACCAATATATTGGCCGACAAGTTCCCCTGTTCAATATAAGGAATTAAATAGGGTTTATATTATGCTGGGTTCGGGAAAAGCTTCCTATAAGGGCCAAGCCCCTATAGTTAATTACATCTTAGGTAACTGAAGTTACCTAAGAATACTCTCAATAAAAGCCCCTATAGTTAATTACATCATAGATAATTGAAGTTACCTAAGAATACTCTCGATAAAAATAAAGAAAAATTACCTTCAAGGAGTTCAAATGGTAAGGACATTTCAAAGATATCAGACTAAGAAAAAAAAAATTACCTTCAAGGAGTTCAAATGGTAAGGACATTTCAAAGATATCGGACTAAGAAGTGCGAAAATTACCTTCAAGGAGTTCAAATGGTAAGGACATTTCAAAGATATCGGACTAAGAAGTGTGAAGAATACTCTCGATAAAAATCAAAAAAAATTATCTTCAAGGAGTTCAAATGGTAAGGACATCTCGAAGATATCGGACTAAGAAGTGTGAAGGGGGATTGGTTCAAATTTGGAACATTTTGTTTTGGAATCCGATATCGGACTAAGAAGTGTGAAGGGGGATTGGTTCAAATTTGGAACATTTTATTTTGGAGTGCATCGGACTAAGAAGTGTGAAGGGGGATTGGTTCAAATTTGGAACATTTTATTTTGGAGTCCACGGACTAAGAAGTGTGAAGGGGGATTGGTTCAAATTTGGAACATTTTATTTTGGAGTACCTAAGAATACTCTCGATAAAAGTCAAGAAAATTTACCTTCAAAGAGTTCAAATGGTAAGGACATTCAAAGATATCGGACTAAGAAGTGTGAAGGGGGATTGGTTCAAATTTGGAACATTTTGTTTTGAAGTCCAAAAGAGGAAACACTAGAGGATGTCACGGATCCGAAGGAGAACTTTGGTGACTTCCCAAGCTATCTTATTATTTGGCTTCAGNTAGGATTTACATTTGTGTGAAGCAATCAACACAAATAACCTTAAAGATGTGAGGATTTAGGTCATGACGAACGACAACCTCGGAATCCTAAGGCAAGTTAGGGCTTAGATTGTGCAACAGGATTGTACAAAACTAAAAATATGTTTGAGGATTTATGTTGCACTAGGCAAACAACCTCAAATTCCTATGGCTTTATTGTTTAAAGCTAAGAAAGGGATGTATTAGTGTAGATCCTCTTGGTGTTGAAGATG